>OMKY01169375.1:0-11102 GCA_900302395.1 Bregmaceros cantori
ACTTTTTTGGGGAGTACTTTTTTACTTTTACTTGAGTAACTATTTGGATGACTACTTTTTACTCGTACTTGAGTAATATTTTGCTGAGGTAACAATACTTTTACTTGAGTAATTTTTATGGCTACTCTGCCCATATCTGGATATTAGTTTTATCACGTTTTCCCAATGAACAAAAATTGGATCATTTTCCAAATAGTGAAAAAGTCTTGTTAACGGTGCTTGCAGCCAAAAAAATAACTAAAAAATCTTGAGCGAGGCTGCACCAGAGACTGGTGGCGAGTTAGTCCGAGGTCCTCAAGGGCAATGGATTAATCTCCTGTGCCCACCTGGACATGGGATTATGGGTGAGACCTAGTCGGTGTCTGTGCTCCACCTGCCTTGGCCAACTTTGCTGAACTGTGTGCTAAGTCAGTTCGTGAACCTACCCTAGAGCATTAACACACCAAATCTGGGACAAATCCATCCGTTCAAACGTGGATGTGTGGTGGTGGCGCACACAAAACCAATTCACATCCCCCACGTGGTGTGTTTTTGGGAATAACATCATGGTTGGTTTCCGCACATGTCTGATTCAGAGGAAGGAGCGTGGCCGCTTGAATCGTTTGTACTCCCGAGCTGAGGAGGGAAGTGTTGGACTTGTAGGCTGTTTGGCCGGTCACGGAGAGGTGTTGAGCGGTCGTATCCGTGTTTGGCCAGAACCCGTCATCGTCACACTGATTGCTGGAGGAGAACTCTGCTCAGAACCCACCGCTCGGAAGGGCAATCAAAGCCCACATGGTCCAGTGGTTGGCATATTAGACCTATTTTAGGTCATGCACAACAGTGACTCATCAGATTCAGTTACTTAAGTAAAAGTAATGTTACAAAATGTAAAATAAAATGTACTTTATTTGGTCACACATGTACAGTGAAATTCATCCTCCGCATTTAACCCATCCCTGAGGAGCGGTGGGCAGCCGCGTGCGCAGCGCCCGGAGGCCAACTCCAAATTCTGAGCCAGCGCCTTGGCGAGGGGCACTGACTGGAGCAGGTTAACTAGATCATGTTTTTGGTGGTGGGGGAAACCGGAGTGCCCGGAGGAAACCCACGCAGAGAACATGCAAACTCCACACAGAAAGGACCTGTCCGGGCTGGGATTTGAACCCAGGACCTTCTCGCTGTGAGGCAGCAATGCTAACCACTACGCCACCGTGCTGCCTGCTTACCTCGGCAAAATATTACTCAAGTAAAAGTACTCATCCAAATAGTTACTCAAGTAAAAGTAAAAAAGTGCTCCACAAAAAAGTTAGTTAAGTAGCGAAAGTACAGTTAAAAAAATGGACAAAATGTCTTTTCAAAAGATACAGAGGGATCGAGACCGAAAGAGAGAGAGTTTGAGAAATTCTAGATATTTTAAATGTAATTGCAAGGGACGACAGGTTATTCACTATCACGGTGTTCTGATCAAGTCTGTTGCAACACAACGCCGGTGTGTGAGTCATCCAGAGATCACAGCACCGCAATCAGGTCTGTTTGTCACTTCCTGTCAGGTGCTTCCTGCATCTCAAGGTCATGACCTTGACCGAGAGGGGTGTCATGTCACCTAGCCTTCATAACTGCAGCGTGATCTGATGGTATCACCGTCGTGTCCGATACTATTTTTAAAATCTATTCACAATTTTTTTTGCTTTGTTTTCGGGCGTAAACCTTTAGTGACAAGGCTAAATGAAATTACTGCTTATTATTGACCTACTGTCAACAGATCGTACTTTTGATGAGCTTATGACAGAGATGCAGATTCGAGTCAAAAGACTCGACTCGCGAGTCACTCGAGTCACCAAAAACGGGACTTGAGACTTGACTCGGACTCGCGCCCTTAAGACTCAGACTCGACTCGGGAATCTAGGTCAATGACTCTCGACTCTCGACGAGTATTTGACGAGTCTTTCCCTCTTTTTCGGCTTAAAAAAATTATTTTCACTTCCTTTCCATCCACGTGCGCAAAGGCATGCTCAGACAAGTGTTGATCGCCGTTAAACAATAGAAGAAGAAGAAGAAGGTTGTACACTGCTCACCTACCTCAGCCCATCATGGCGGCGACCAGCGCAGGTTCTCCAGCAACAGGCTGGATTTTAGAGCTACATCTTTAATAATGACTCGAGACTCGACTCAGACTTGTACCCTAAAGACTCGGACTCGACTGGGACTTGTGAGTTTGGGACTTGTGTACATCTCTGGCTTGTAATAACTGTATTTCAGGAAAACCTTTTCTAATGTATCTTATGATGTTAAAATGGACATCACAGCAGCTCAATTTTCCCGTCGTTGATACCTGGTGATGGACTGGTTTCAGTTAAAAACGCCGGTCTAACCCTCTGCTGATCACTGATTGTCTGATGTGCACCTCCCTCCAAAATATTTATTATTCCAATTCCAAGACCGCAATCAAGATCTTGCCGCATAATAAGTTGTTAGGTTGTGGTATTTCCATGCGTGCATACCAAAATACAATCAACTTGCGTGTGCATGCCAAGCACAGAGTTCATGCAACGGGCAACAACCTTTCCTCCCGGTTAGTAACCAGAGACGGCAAATTCAGTTTGAGAAACAAAAGTGAAAGTAAAAATCCTGTCACGTTTTTGGTTCTACCTACGTAACAGATGTAAGAAGACGACAAGGGGAGCTGCAATTAAATATCACACACAGGGGGTCCGCGTTGGCCGAGTGGTTATGGACACCGCAACTAAAGCAACCACATTCATGTTAGTGGCGCTGTGTCTGTGGTCAGCCCTTTACTGTCTGTTCAATCACTGTTAAAATTACTCACTCAGTTTTATCTGCTAATCCGTGACAACACCTTTCCACCTGAGTGTTGATTTGGACAGGCACCGGCCCGTGCAATATCCTCGGTGAGTCAACAGCCTCAGCAGACGTGGCTCTCGAAACTGGGGCTTTGTACCTGTGGACTCATAGAGCCTCAGTTGCTTGATCTCTCTCCGGTTCTAGTAGGGAAGCTTGTCGCTTTTGCTGGCAGTGGCTGACACTGCTCGTTCAAAAAGGCCGCCAAAAACATGTTCTAGTTAACCTGCTCCAGTCTGTGCCCGTGGCCAAGACACTGGCTCACGATCTGGAGTTGGCCCCCGGGCGCTGCGCCGCAGCTGCCCACCGCTCCTCAGGGATGGGTTAAATGCGGAGGAAGAAATTCACTGTACATGCAATGTATGTGTGACGAAATAAAGTATCTTATGTTATCAGAGAAATCGAGACAGAAATGCTGCAATGACAAGCAAAATGTGCCGAATTGTCACAACATCATTTGCTGTAAGTTCAAAACGGAGGTGTTTGATTTGACGCGGTACTAAAATGCGACAAGAGCAGGCCTATGTTTAACGTTTTCGTTCTCGGCACTGTTCAGCCACCAAAATATCGGTCCTGAACCGGTTCAGAACACAAAAATGTTTAAAGTTCCTTATAGCGTGCAATGTTTGATATAGTTTATACAAAATTAATTTAGTGGACTTTCAAACTTCAGTGCAACTGTATTAATGTGAAAACTGGGTTTAAAATGCTATTACATTCGCTTCCTCGTCTGTCCACAAGATGGAGCCCCAGATGCATAGCTTGTCGACTGACAAAAAAGTGGAAAGGAAATAGTCTCCCAGACAAAGGATATGTTAAAATATAAAGAGAACGGAAAAAAAACATGTTTTTAACCGGTTTTGTGGATTTCATAATGCTCTGTTTCTGTTCCGGAACAGTTGAAGAAATCTTTTTTTTTTTTTCGTTTCCGTTTCCTCTCCTCTGAAAATTCCATAAAATTCTGTTCGTTTTCGGGTTTAGTTTTCGTTCCTTGAACCGGTTCGGAGTCCTGGTCTGTACTGTTTTTAATTTTTAATTTTTCCAAAATCACAACTATAATCCAGGCTACCATCATGTCTGAAATGGACAATAACGCCGCTTCCTCTCTCCCTTGCTCTCTGCAGACATGGCCGAATAGATGCTAAAACGAGCAGGCTCTAATCATAGCAACATTTTATGGGTGGGTATGCGGGTGAAAGCACCGGTAGAACTTGACTAAAAACAGGTAATTTTTGATCGAATATTAATATTTATGTAATAATAATTATTAATCTATTGTGTTAACGGGTAGAATGTTAACGCTGAAATAACCACGGTTAAACAGCGGGTGATGTACAATTTTGCGTCCGGTTCTCAAAACACGGCCATGTAGGGCTCTCTCTCTCGCTCTCCCGCTCTTTGTCTCCTTCTCTCTCTCTCTCGCATCACAATTTGCCAGTTCCATTTCAGCACCACGGATAGCGGCTTCTCCCGATGGTTAGCGCTACATTCGGTAATTTTGGCGTATTATTGGCCATGACGTAAAGTGCAAATCCCATAAACAATCGGCTTAGTATGTTGGGGTCCAAACTCCAAAACCGCAGCCGCTAATCCCTAACCTAACCCTAACCTACCGCATACCTCTAACCTTAACCTACCGAATACCTCTAACCTTAACCCTAACCATAACCTAGCCTTAACACTAACCTTAACCTAACCTAAACCTAACAAAATAAGCAGATCGTTTTTGGGATTCAAATTTTACATAACAGCAAATAATACGCCAAAATCATCCAATCTAAAATCAGCCTTCTCCTGATAGTACATAGATTTTAATTACCTGCGTAGCCGGGGCATAGCCACGAAGCAGGTTATGTTTTTAGCCGCATTGGTTTGTCTCCTCGATAACTGAAAAAGTTGTGCATGGTTGTTTGAAATGTTAAAAGAAAGTGATTCAATTTGGGTGCATTTCTGTAGCCTATAAGTAAAATAATCATACTTAATCGCCAACTTACCGATAGGTCGCTGTGTGAGTAGACTTCCGGGTCCAGGGGCCGCTGGGAAATGTAGTTGGCATGTTTGCCGGTGGCGTCAATAGCAATCGCGCTACTCTACGAACACTTGCATTGACAATGGGTTGCCACACATACTGCACACATACTGCACTAACACTAACAGTACTATGTTTTTGTACCACTACAGCGCAGGTTTGCAATCTCTGAGTACTTCTAGTTTTAATATTGATTTTAATTAATTAGTTAATACAAAACAGGAAATGATGTACACATTCGTACACCAATGGCGGCAACTGCCATGACAGGCACACTACCACAACCCATTGGGAGCAATTCAGAGTTTAGTGTCTTGTCCAAGCACAGTCTGTAATGAAGCTGTGATTCGAACCACTCTCCTTCTAGTCGTTGGAACAGCCACATTAACAACTGAGCTACAGCCATGCCCAGATATGTGCAACAGGATTCTTTTGCTGCTAGAACTTGACTGCAGTGCAAATGAAGATGATGATTCAAACCGTATGTAGTAATCAACACAGCAACTAACAGAAGATTGACAATTTTTACTTAATGAAAATTGCAAATCACAGCCCGTGACGACCCGCACTCAGAATCCACCAGAGCGATTAGCAGAGTGCGTATACACAGCTGCTGTAATTAGCTCATCATGCTAGTTGCTAATGTTACATTGCTACTCCCCCTCCCCATCAACAGCAAGATATGTATCATTTAGCATAATATGACTCATGGGAAATTCTTTTTTACAATTCCCAGAACTTGTGTTTATCAAGCAGTACCTCTGCCATCTTGTTGTTCATTCACTCAGTCATTTCCCTTTTTTAAGCTAAGGATGAAAAATATATTTCTGTGCACAGAAAATCAGAAAATATGTTTTCAGCAGTCTCTACTGGGTGAATCATCCCCGTTCTCCGCAGCGACGTCACGCCGCGTGGCCGCGACTCCCGTAGATGGATGGAAAGTTCCTTACCTGGTTAGTGCACAGGGTGGTCAATGAGACGTTTCCATGTAAAAATCCAAGTGATTGGTTAGATCCAACAGCGTCAGCTTCCTACTAGGCTGGTGAGCCAGAACCAATGCATTGTCCACGCCTCGCACATCACTAGATGTTATGCTATGCAATGTCTAGCGATGTGCGATGCGTGGACGCTGTGTTGGTTCTGGCTCGCCAGGCTACTACTCTACGAGCGCTTGCATTGATAATGGGTTACTTCTAGTTGTTATTATTATCAGGCTATGAAAGGTCTTTACGTTCGCCCCCTAGGGGTCTGTAGTAGTACTCATTCAGTGTTAACTACAGCATTAGCAGAGACAGCTAGAGCTCTCTATCTATATTTCTATGCTGCCATCTAAAGGAAAATTTATTTTTTTATTATAACATACCATCAAATTAACATTCCTATATAGACGACTTCGGGGGGCCTTTCGGTATCTGAACGTCACTTCCGGTGTCATTTACTTGGCTATTTTTCAACACGTCTATTCGGTGGGAGCACACAGGGTTATTTAAAAATTGTGGTGGTAACTTGCGGTGTGCTAGTCCTCACCCAAATGTTATCGTGCGGATCTGTGACCCACAAACACATGATTTAATAATCAGTTCAACCCGTTCCATTGTCTCTTTCCTTTTGGAATTACTAGTAGAAGCAGCCAGCCTATAGGTCCAGAAGAACATGTGACCACTCGGTGAGTAACTTCAAGTAGGATTTTGACCGTATTTCATCAATATTCAACAAAAACGTTAATGAAGCAATGAGAGGCAATGGCCTCCCCCCATTGTTTCACGCGTAAACCCGTCTATACGGTATATCCATTTTATGCCATATCAACCCATATCAATCCCTGTAAGATATCTCAGGACTTGCCCCTCACCACAGTGCCGGCACAAACTGGGTGGGAATACTGTGTGAAGTATGTGAAAGGTCCATTAGTTCATTAAAGGATCTGAAGGAAGAAGGGGACTATCTTGGAAGAGGCCTGTCATCTTCATTGTCAACGACAATAAAAGGGACAAAGAAATGACACTCTCCTCCCGGAAAGAGGACACTCTTTATTCATGTCTGCATCAAGAAAAAAAAAAATTGACGTTTGGTTGTAGAAAATGTAACAATGGAACTACTTCAGAGAGTGTAGCATCAGTCAATAGCAGACAGGAAGATTACCCCCAAGGATTTGAGGGAAAATATTTCACTCTTTGTTGTAGAAAAAAAGCAACCAAATACAAAAGAAGACTACTGTGAATGCCAGTGTTCTGAATGCTCTCAGCGTCGTGCAGTGCACCCCCCTCGTTCTGCCCGCACACTTGTTTGTCTGTTTCCCCCCTCACTCTACTTTCTTCCAAAATGTTTCTGTGGTACACAGTCTAACAATGCAACCCCGAATTTACATGAAAACAAATTTCTTCAAAAAGCGTTTATGGTGGGGAGTTCAGATGCAAACGTTTTTTGCAAAGCTCCGAGCAGAGCCGAGCATCGGCCCCAGCGCTCAGCAGGCGCCCAGTCAACGTGACGCAGCTTTCTGATCCGGCCCCGCTTGTCTCCACACTCGGCTTGAAAGAGCTCTGTGGCGTCCGCTGAGTCAACATCGCCGGTGACAGAGGCTTGCACCGTTATTCAAGGTGTTTTGTTTAGTTGTTTTTTTTAAGGGATAGGGAAATAATTTGCTGGTTGGTCTTAAGGAGAATAATATTATTCGGTAATACTTTAGAATAACAGGCCCTTATTCATGCTGATAAAGCATTTATAACACTTACTATAAATGTAACTAATTTTGAACAAAAACTTTGTAAATGTTTTTCAACAGTTAGTATATATTGTTATAAAGCATTTATAACACTTAGTAGATATTGTTACAAAGCATTAAAAACAACTTAAAAATTTTACTAATTATGAATAAAACATTGCCACATGTTGGTAAATGTTTTATAACACTTGATGTATGTCGTTACAAAGCATTTATAACACTTACTAAAAAATTGAACTAATTATGAACAAAGCATTAACAATTTTTTTTAACATGTATTGCATATTAGTAACACCCAGTTAAGGTAATTGGTTAATTTCTTTAGTAAGTGTTATAAATGTTTTGTAACGCTATCAACTAAGTGTTATAAATGCTTTATAACAATATATACTAACATTTACAACAAACAAAAAAAATATGTTTTGTTCATAATTAGTTACATTTCTAGTAAGTGTTATAAATGCTTTATCAGCAAGCAGATGGCAAGAGCACCGGGCTTTCTTACTTGAGTAAGGGTAAAATACATTTGTAAAAAAAACAACTTGAGTAAGACTACAAAGTACTGCCTGAGAAATGTACTCAAAAAGTATTTTTGAAAGTAAAAAGTACAAAGTACAAAACCTTAATTTGCTTTAACAGTTCACAGGCGATATATTTTTTTGAGGGGCACACACAGAGACTAAATGGAAACAACTTGTTAACTGCTACTGTACTCCGTGCACTAGTGCATTACCGAGTACCACCCCCTACTGACTCATTTACGCTATACATGTAGTCCTACCATGTCGTTGCAGAAGTAAAAAGTACTCACAGAAAAAAGTACTTCTAAAAGTACAGATACTAGCGTGTGCTAGGCACTGTGCTAGACTCCTTCAGTGCCTAGCACACGCGAACGCACTGAAGGAGTGTTTTGTTATCTACATCCAGTAGTATTAGCGTGTCTGTTGTCAGTTTTCCTTCACTGATTTTCACCAATAGGACAATTTCTAGCTCCATACAGCCCACATGATTTCTGGTAGTAATAGTTGGTATTGCTGTTTTCATCCAGAGCACCTGAACGCTAAGCAGCCTCACCATGGGCAAAAAAACCCGAATGAAACCACCTCCTGGAGCTGATGAAAAGTAGCTCTCAGAGGGTATAAATGGGCCCTTACATGGAGCTTATTCCCATGCATAGCATATGTCCGTCGCCAAGTCATATGCACGCCCGGGAGATTGTGATTTCTAATCTCGACCTTTCATTCTTTCCTTGTGTTCCGAATGGATTGCGCACAATTATTTTCCCGTGATTGCTCCTGTTTTAATGAGCTGCAATTTATCTTGGAGCCCAATTAATGGTTATTCATCAGATGAAGTCTCCCTAATAGGGTTGGTTTACATTAAAGTTGCGTGTTTTTATCATTAATCAGCTGTAATGCGCTCAGTTGGGGGAATAGATTGCTGGCCTCTGTCCGTCGGTGTAGGTTTTGCCTGAGGGCTGCTATTAAATTGAAGAATTGGGCCTAAATACAATCGACTTTTCTCCACAGAGAAAAGATCTAGAAATGCTGCTCTCCTGTGCGCCATTATAATCACAGACTTTGAAATTACTTTTCTTTTTTTCTCCAAGGTTTTTCAAACGGTGCACTCTGCTGAGATTAGAAAAAAAAAAAATTCTTGCGCGACACTGTGCAACGATGGTGCAGAGCCTTATGGCCTCTAAAGCCCCTTTTCCACTGGCTTACTTAAGCCCAGCACGGCACAGTTCACATGCATATCCACCCCTGAAAATCGCTTCTCCAAGAGGTCAAATCGGCCAGGCCAGGCAAGGGTTCAGGACCTGCTGAAATGTGGGTCCAGAATCTGGCCCTACCTGGCCACGTTTACTGGTCACCGATTGGTCACACTCTGAGGGGGTGACGGAAAGTGGCCGGCCAATAACCTTTCCCCAGTCTGGCAGGCATCAATAGAACAAAGGTAGAAGGTATCACCTGTCACCAGTGGGGTGCTACCACCTCTGTGCCCCACCCCTTGCTTTCTGTATTAGCTCTTATACCCACCGTCTGGAGCCGAACCTGGAGTTCCAGACCAATGTGCATGCCCGTCCATGGCTTGCAATTGACAGCCTTGAACCCGGCATTGGGTCTGTTAAAGCATATACTAGTCTGTTCATACTGTCCAATCACAGTCACTGGTGAGTCATTTATAACTAGCCACAGTTCATTCAGTCAATTAATTCTCAATTGTGGCCCACTGAAATTCTAGATAGGATACCTTTGAAGAAAGGGCGCTCCTTACTTCTCTGCCATGTTCAGTTCCTCAGTTAGATGCCATTGAAATCGGGTGAGAATATTTTGAAGATGGATGGGGTAAATGTGCTAAATTGGGATTCATCCACTGATATTACTATTCCATTGTTCTGGCCACTACTTTCTTTTAGAGCTGCAACCAATGAATCGATGTTAATCGTTTATTGAAATAATCGCCAACTAATTTGATAATCAATTAATCGGCAGCAATTAAACGTTCCATGGTTTGGCCTATTCTCTGCTCAAATGTGTTGAAGCTATGTTGCTCCCAATGCAATTTTTTTCCAGTGTCAAGGCTCTAATAAAGACTTAATACAATAAAGACAGCATGTAAGTTTGCACGAAAGCCCAATATGTTATAATTTAGCATGGAAGAGTAAAATCTTTTATGCTATTACTGTCATGGGCCGCTCGTCCACGAGCGGCACCCAGGCGCCGGGTTCGTTCGTGGACCGCACGAACACCGGTGCAGCTCATCACAATCAGCGCCGGGGCGGCTCCGTGACTGGCCGCTCTCCCCTTCATAAGCGGGGCTCGGGCACTGAGGCGACGCGACGTCCTTATCCTCTCCCGGTGAGAACCGAGGGGGCAGTTATGGTTAACAATAGCCTGATCTTTCTCTCTCCCTCTATGCAACTCTCTTAGCTCAGTTCAGTATTATATTAGTCACCTACTTAGTATCGTCGGGATAACCGGAGCCATTCTACCCTGCTGCAGGAAGCTCCCTTTCCGTCTCTGCCTCCTGAACCGGCTCACCGGCCCTGGACCAGATCTCAGAGATGAATACATGTTCTAAGACATTTTTAGTATTGATCGAAGACGGACTCTTCGTGTTCTAAGACTCTCATTGCCTGTGCGCAATTACTTTTTCCTTCGCACATTGTGTGCTTCATGTGTTTTGTGTTCGATTCCTGTGTTACAGTATACGGATGACGGCGGGGCCGAGTCCTTAATTTCTTCATTCTCGCTATACGAATCATAACAGTAGGACGTCGCCACAAAATTGTTATTATGGACTCAAGTCAACACCCCTGCGAGGGTGCTCAATTCTCTGAACCTAGCTTTGCCACCCAAGTAGTTTCTCAATTTCAGACTCTTAACTTACGGTTGGACAATCTGACACAGCGTCAGACCGAGAGTGTGGTTAAGGGGGAAATACGGTTGCATCCTGTACCCCATTTTTCCGGTGAACCTAAGCTTGGGGCTGGTTTCATCGCTCAATGTG
>OMKY01169397.1:0-11511 GCA_900302395.1 Bregmaceros cantori
TGCAAATTGGTGAGAAGCAGAGCAAAACTGCAGAGAAAGCTGTTTTACAGTGCAGGACTTTTAATTTGAAAGTCAGTCAGCTTCTACGTTATCCCCCCCGAGCCCTCCTGCACTCCCGCAGGAGGGATATCCGAGGATATCCTTTAGGTACATGACGCAACGACAGTCGGTCACGGTAAGTTGATTCAATCAATTAGAGAGCCTATTTCCACCGGTTGTTCCAGTCTGAGAACAACCTGTAATATATTACATTTGTTAAACAGATCAGTTTTGGGTTGAAAATAAAACATCAGATCAACATTAGTGCATAAAATAAAATGCAATTAATTGAAGCACCTGTTGAGAACAGGAACTGTGGCCAACAAACATAACATTTCTCATTCATAAACATGCCTTCTATCGTTCATGATCACATCAGGAATTCCTTGAGAAGTCAGATACGTATTTCATACACACAATGGAACACACCTCTATTTCTGATCATTGTCAACTATTTTAAGATAAGATATAAACTTGTCTATCGGAAAATGCCGATTTGGCGCCAATAGTAGGGGGGCCTGTGTCATTTTGTGGTATTGGAATGTTAATTTTTGAAGACAGTTATTAATCAATAATGTGGGTCCCTATAAACACTAAAATATATGTCTTCTTTTTTTTGACTGGATTTGGTGAAATTACAGCCCTTTTAAGTTAAATCACAAAAATAGTCATATCTCTGGTCCAGAGCGTCCTATCAACTCACGGTTTGGAATGACATAATCTGGGAGGCTTCATCTATTTAGGCCATTTATTTTGATTTTGCTGACGAACATACTTCCAGTCAGAAAAGAGAAATCTATTTTTATTTTGCATGTTATTCGTGATATGAACGTGTTAGAGCTTTTTTGACAATTATTGATTTGTGCGTCTTATATCCCTGAGTACCTAGAAAAATTGTGCGAGTCAATAGGACTATCCTAGTCCAAGTTAATGGCATTCATGTTGAAACCATCCTAGTACATCTGCCACATGTCTTAATGTTAGAACACTGACAACCGTGCTTATATATTGACAATTTTAATGAGCTAGAATACCCTTATAACATTTTTCATGCATTGGGTTACCCCGGTTAAACATCTCATGTCATACATCGCTGTTTTCAGAACCATTTGGGCTACACAAATATCTAGGTCATGTTATGATTCCAGCATTCGATCAGTTTGAACTTCAGAAGCACATTTCAGGTTATATCTATTTTTAGATCTTAAATTCCTCAATCACACTTAGTCAAAATGGCACATATAGCCCATGTGTCTGTCAACAAGCTGTATTTATTGTACAATTTTATAAAAATGGTTAGTTAATTTTAAAAAATCAAAACATCAAATCTTCAAAAAACGAGGAAAATAATTAAAACCCAAAATCACCTATATTTACATTTGCTTATTATTTCATATTTTGCATTATTCATAATGTACTTTATCCATTCAAACCAATAGGACGTCACAACATCACACTAAAAATGTATTCCATTATACTAGTGTGATATGTATGGAAATTACTTTGTCTTATAGGTTTTATTCATGGTTATTTAAAAGAAGGTTTTTGCCTAAAACACAATTGATATCTGAAGGGTAAAACGGCATGTCACATTTCAGACAAGGAAGGTCATATCAACACAGTTTTCTTCTACTCCCTCTGACGACTTAGTACTACAAAAAAGTAATTTGGTTCGTAGCTCTAACAAATGGAATTGTCAAAATATGACCAGAAAAAAATCATGTTTACTCCATAGAGTAAAAAAACATTGTTAATTTTACTGAACAAGTAAAGGTAATTAACAGTCAATATCTTAGAATATATTCAAAAAAGTCAGATGGATAGGAGATAATCCCCAGAATATGACAATTCAAACCTCAAACTGATACAACACTCTCAGTCCGAGATACGTCGGTTTTTGTGGTGGTTACAGTCGCTTTTCAAAACAAACAAAAAGATCATTGCACTACAATTTTACATTAAACGCTGTATTTTTCCCAAATCCAGCTTGAAAAAATTAAGAAAGTTTTTTGGCTCTGGAATACCCCAAAGGCGGGAGAAAATAACATTCAGAGTGATGTGTTATTTAAAACAAATAACATAACAGGAATAACTCAAGGGGAGAAAATAACATTCAGAGCGATGTGTTATTTAAAACAAATAACATAACAGGAATAACCCAAAGAAGGGAAAAAATAACATTCAGAGCGATGTGTTATTTAAAACAAATAACATAACAGGAATAACCCAAGGGGAGAAAATAACATTCAGAGCGATGTGTTGTTTAAAACAAATAACCTAACAGGAATAACCCAAAGAAGGGAGAAAATAACATTCAGAGCGATGTGTTATTTAAAACGAATAACATAACAGGAATAACCCAAAGAAGGGAGAAAATAACATTCAGAGCGCATTCCGTGACACAGGCCCACCTACTGCAATGACCAGCACGGGACATAAGGCAGCATTGGAAGCTTTCATTAGTTATGGAGAGAGATCGTGTCTGTTGGTTTGTGTGTGAGCTTTGGACGACTAACATTTAAGATGTGATTAAATGTCATTAAATGTTCACCGGGCGCTCACCAAACAACAACACTTGGGGTCTGCTGAGAGTCGACGACTGGTCCTCCGTCTTTGTTGTGATGCCTTGATGTGCCACACGAAGACGAGTTCATCCATGAGAATAGAGAGGGGGTTCGCTAACTAATACATTGCCAGACTAACCTGGGCAGTGTTGCATACACTGATTTTCTTTTATCACACGCTAATCCGTGTTTAATGTGATGGCATTGCGTTTTATGTTATGATTGAATAGCTGGGAGGATACGAAATAGTGAACTATTTCAAATGTCTAGAGTACTGTTCTTATTAAGAAGGCCCATCACGGCTGTTCAGCGCTTCACATTACTTGCGTTATCAGCCACTACTCTGCGTCCAAACGACGTATAAGTGTGCGTTAGTTCACCTAGACAACGAATGAAGGAGAGCGGTTTTCCGCTAGGCTGGAGGCGAATATCCCTTTCGTGGGACGCTATCACATGTGGTCGCCGTGTCCGACGCTCACTTGTACTTGATTGACCAAACGCTTCTGCCGTGACGGCGAAGTTTATTGTAGACTGTTTTATATTCTTCGTCATCTGCATTCTCTCTATTTTTAATATGTAAAAAGATGCAGACACAACATGAACACTCTTGAGTAATTTATATAATGCCACTTTTTCATACAATGTTATCACATTAATAATAATAATAATACTATAGTGTGGTGATCCACAATTAATAGAATTATCGAGCTATAAACAAGATTTCATCACGTGTGGTTTTGACTGATGTAATGGACCACATGTGTCAATTGTGACTGGCGATTGTGACATCATCTACTAGAGGCTTCTAGAGACCTCTTGGGGTGTGTAGATAAGCAGTGAGCCTACAGGCCTCCGCCTCTTTGTGATGCCGGTCCTCTGCCTTCTGGTTTTCTCCGGGAGAAAGAACACACCGGGCGATCCCTCCGGCTGGATGGTGTGCCAACGGCCAAGAGCGACAACGACGCACCAACTACAGCCTCCCGCCACAGCCAGCGGACGGCGGCGAGCGGTGCCAGCAGCCGCGTCGCAGACGGACGCACACCATCTCTACATGGAGCGTGGAGCAGCGTCCCCGTTGCTAGGAGCAGCGGGAGTTTTACGCCTCCGTTCCAGAAAAGGGCCGACAAGGACGTGTCGGCGCCACGACTTACGCACGCGCCTGGCCGCCGGAGAGCGGACCGCAGCACACGTCATAACCAACTTCACAAGGGGACCTCGAGCAGCGAGCCTCCGCTGTTAGGCACAGCGGTGTGGACGACACCCCCCAGCAAGGCGATGTGAGTCTGATTAGACATTTTTTTTTCGTCAGGGGGTGATTTGAAATTCACTGCCGAGCGCTGGCATGCATTACGCGTGTACCCAAGTTGTATCGGGCACCGTTCATGAGGCCTCACCCGCGTGCTTCGCCCACAGAATGGGGTGTAGGGGACATGGCGAGTTGTTGTACCGATTGCGGAGCAGTCAGTGCCGGGAGGCCGGCGTTTCCCCGCGGGGACGAGTCAGCAGTGAGTATTTTTTTTCCTCACCCACCGCCGGTTGTAGGTATTTATTCATAAATGCCCTCTTCCACCTGCCGGATTCTATGAGTGCTGCCGTGATGAAGTAGGGATGGAGGTACCCTCGCAGGCGGTTTAAGCCACTGGCACATGAGATGTGTAGGGACCCAATAGTGGTGAAGTATGCAGTCCAGTAGTAGCAGTGTGTTGAATGCGGCCACGACCGCTTTTACGCGCGAGCCTCCACTCCACGCGGGCATGCGTCAGAGCTAGGATGAGGACAATTGTTATTCCGCGTGTCAAAACGCGGACCTGAACTGTGGGTAGCTAAGGACTTGGCACCCTACCGACGGCAGCCAGCCCAGTGCGGGCAACGAGGACGGACGCGTGGCGTACCGGAATGTGGAGAATTCTCGGGGACCCGTGCGCTCGACGCAAAGTGGGTTTTAATTCTCACACATTTGACTTTCCATGTGTATCAGGTTTCCACGCAGAGACACTTGTGTAAAGACATTTCCACTATTTTGCCTGCGTCACTCACAGAGACTGAATGATACTTGGGAATGAATTGTTGTACATTGTGGTGTTAGAAATAATGTTTTGACATGTTAGGTTATTTCCATGATGTCATTGTAGTCCTGTATTTATGCTCTGGGGGAAAGTGTGTGGTGATCCACAATTAATAGAATTATCGAGCTATACACGATTTCATCACGTGTGGTTTTGGCTGATGTAATGGACCACATGTGTAAATTGTGACATCATCTACTAGAGGCTTCCAGAGACCTCTTGGGGTGTGTATATAAGCAGTGAGCCGACAGGCCTCCGCCTCTTTGTGATCCGGTCCTATGTGAATAAACATATATCACATTGAGCACTAAAATAGCTTGTTGCTGAACTGGAGCAGATCTCAGCTGCTGCCACATTTGTAGCACAGTGAGGGTTGGACTCCGACAAGGCTGTCCTTTGTCAGAATTTCTAGAAGCAAACAAGTCGCTTTTTGCAGACAATGTGGTCTTGTTGTCCTCATCAGCCCAGGATCTGCAGGCTTCACTGCATCAGTTTGTGGCTGTGATGAACTGGGATGGCAATCAGCATGTCCAGGTTCGAGCCCCGAGCCTATGGTTCCCAGTCAAATAACGACAGAGTCCAATTCCGGGAAGAAGTTCTACTCTAAGTGGAGGAGTTCAAATACGTCAGGGTCTTGTCCACCAGTGAGGGAACAATGGAGTAATGTGGACCCTGCACGGATCCGTTAAAATAATAGATTTACTGGTTGATCTTCAGCCCCACCCTCACCTATGGTCATGAGTAGGACTGTAACAATTTGTTGACTAATCGTTTATGAAATTAATCAACAACTATTTTGATAACGGTAATCGCCAATTAATTGAATCATTGTTATTGAAATGGTTGGGGCGCCTCCACTCGGAGGAGCAGGCAAGTGTACCAGGGCAGATAGGTCTGGATGCCGTTCCACAAGAGGCCCGCCTTGCTACTTGGCAAGCACCATCCAGATCGTACTTATACCCCTCCCCAAGCGACAGCTCAGTCACTCAGGGTTTCAATCCCAGCATGCCCCGCGGCACCATTCATCACATCATTTTTGGCAGCTTTGCACTTACACTGCCCCCTATTGGTCAACATTAATATGATATTGATTCATAATTTCTGATAATATGAAATATTAAATTAAATAAAAGAATATGAAGAAGAATGTGTTAGAATTGATTGCAATCATTTGTTTCAGCGTGAGTAAATAATTCTTGTACATTTGTCAGAAGTATCACATTTCAGTATTTCAAATTGACATTAACATTCGTTTCAATAATCTGCAACTTAACCGACTATTAAAAGAATCGTTAGTTGCAGCCCTAGTCATGAGCTTTGGGTAGTGATGGAATGAATGAGATTACAGGTGCAAGCGCCCAAAATGAGTAGAGTAGGGTTGGCCGATATTGGTATTGGTATGTGGACGATATTAACCCTAAAAAATATCACGGTTTATGATCATATCGTCCAAAATGAAGTAAATAAATGAACAAAAAGCCAATTAGCGTTATTACTGCATCATTAATGATGGCGTCCCGTGTGAGTGTGCCCTCACCGCTCCTGTGTCCTGTGTCAGCCCATACAGTCTATGCTCAGCCCCTCCCGTCCTGATTTTGTTTTCAGGCACAGGAGGGTCTGAGCGGAGCCAGGAAGACAACACGGCGTGTCCCAAATCGCTCCCGATCCCCCATATAGTGCACTATATGGAGCGCACGCCATTTGTAGGGGGTCCGAATTCTTCATGTACCCTACCTAGTCCACTGAAAGTGTCCCACAATGCACCGCAAAAGGTAGTGAGCACCGGATGTACCCTAGACGAAGCAATACAACCCATAATGCATTGCGAGAGGTTTAAAAAATGACCTAAACTTCATAAAAATGGCACGGCGGGAGTAAATAGTGACCGACTGCGGAAAATCGTCATAAATGCAAATACCTTTGACTTTTTCTGATGATTGTTGAATTTTATAATTATATTTTTTATAATTATATTGATGGCGCCAACTCTAGTTTCTATAGTGTGTGCACTATAAGTGAGTGCACTATATGGGGTTATAGCCGGTAGGGAGTAGGGGAAAGGGAGCGATTTCAGACACAGCCCAAGGCTCTGTCGGAAATGTGTTTTGTGTGTATGAGTGGGAGAAGCATGTTCATAGCGAGTGCTGCAAGTTACTTTTTTGGCATAGACTTATAAAGTCTATGCTTTGTGCCGATTAACAGTCATGTACAGCTTTGAAATATTCGGTACGCCGCCAGTGAATACTCGCTATAAAGCCGCGGTTACTGGCTGGCTCAGCGGAGATCGCTGGGAGTTGGGGGTCGTCAAATCTCCATATCCCTACTTTGGATATATATAATTATAATTCTGGATTCATTTAAACGATCACCGATACCTACGTGAGATGACGCTGAAGTTGGGTCCACATTCGCTGATTCATTCATTCATTCGCCGTTTCATTAAAAGTAATGCTTGTTCTGGAGTGGGAAGAGACCACTGTGACACCATGCGAGACCATGCGCTGGCTCTATCTCTCTTTTCTATTCACCGAAATGTTTTAATGAAATAGCATTGGCGAATGTGGAACTTAGGCGTTGTCATTCAGTGAGAGAGTGAGAGAGATTGTGTGCAACGAACAACCATTCGCGATAGAAAGAGGAAAAAGAGAGACATGAGTGAGCACTATCGAGGCACACAATGAACAGTAATGAACATTTGAATTTCATCAGCACAGCAATAACACACACACATACAAATACTTAGCAGTAACGTCGCACGGTGTGTGTGGTCCATGCACAACATACGTGCGTCTGAATCGCCCGTGCAAGGAAAGGCTTGCCAAGGTAGATGAGTGTGTGTGTGGTTGGCGGGCGCTAGGATCACACGGCGTAACATTTTGTAAAAGGCCATACAGGCGATTTATACAATATTATATGTGGCATCGTCCTGACCAACAGAAATCGCCGATTTACGATCATAGCGTAATACCGTCCAAGTCTAGTACAGAGGAGCCAGGTGAGGTGGCTTGGACATCTAATTAGGATGCGCCCTGGACGCCTTCCGGGGGAGGTGTTCAGAACATGTCCAACCGGCAGGCGGCCCCGGGGAAGACCCAGGACACATTTGAGAGACATTGGCTGTGTCTGAAATCGCTATATAGTGCACTATGTGGGGCGGACACCATTTTGTAGGGGTGCCTGAATTCTCCATGTACCCTATATAGCAGAGATGGGACCAAGTCCCTCATGTGCAAGTCTCAAGTAAGTCCCAAGTATTTTTTTCTTGGTCAAGTCAAGTCTGGTAATAGGCCAAGTCGAGTCCCAAGTCAAGTCATCATTGACGTGCTGTCAGGACGTAACGGAGCGCCAGGGATGTAATGGTTTTGGCTGCCCCGCCACCGCAGCATATCCTTTATGACATCACAGTCACTGCCAGTGACCCCTAGCATGGAATATGACATCACAGCAAACATGACTCTAAAATATAGTTTTAAATACGTGTTAAACAACAAAAGAAGAAGAATGCCTCTAATGTGTTTCCGGGATATCCCTTGAGCAGTCAGCGCCGACTGCATACCTCTAGTTTTTAAAATGTAATTGTAAGCGACTATACATACTATTTTAGCATCTCTGCTTGTAGCAGAATGTACATCATCCTTCTCCAGAGTTCCCTATCCAGTCTTTGTTTAGGGTCATTCATTCTCAGGCTGTTAGGGTACAGGGCCACAGCCCTATCTAATTTAATGTCAAGCAGGAAAGATAAAGCACAGTTCTAAAGAATGACCTATATCGTGAGTGATGTCATAATGGGGTACAGAGTTGCAGAGGTGGAAAAGGTACCGAAATATCTTACTTGAGTAAGAACACAAAATACATTTGTGAAAAGACAAGTACAGGCTCAGAATGTACTCAAAGAGGATTTGAAAGTGAAAACTTAAGGTTCATAAATCCCACTACCGAACATTGAAATTAACATCTGGAACATTCTTAAATCATGCTCATAGGCCCAACTCAAAAACAGTAACTGAGGGTTTACACAATTAAACCGCATCAAAACTGGACTGAACACCTGGTTCACTCCAGTTGCTCAGGTGCAACAACTAATGGCTGTCACCCATAATGCAAGCCCATGTGCACTCTTGTCAGTCTATAATGTTTGGCTTTAGTGCCCCCTACTGGCTGTTTCACACTATACATATCCTCAAACCTACCATCGGTGCGCAAAAGAAAAAAGTAACAAGCCTGTTTTGGAAAAATTAAGGAGTAGAAGTACTGATATTTCGGTTAAAAATCTACTGACTACAAGTAAAAACTCACCACAGAAATTATAGCCATTCGGTTGAACCCATCATCGGGCAGTGTCAGTCTTTTGACAATTTGCAGAATTGATCGCGTGGGTCTGCTTGTGCCCTATTAGGGAGAAAGGAACCACTCTGCCGCTAGGCTGTTACAGGTTTGAAGCCTGCACCTCAGACCAGAGGATCATTGCGGCTGTAATAAGAAATAACTTTGACGTGGAAGGTGTCTTTTAGCAGTGGACGGCTTCCTCCCGTGCTGGTGGTACTGCGTGTGCATGGGTGTCAATCAGGTCGCCACACTTGCATGGTCATGGAGGTCTGTAGGTGCATCCGGTTCTAGACGAGCGATTGTGTGCAGATGGGATAAGCAGTCAAAGTTGCCATGTGGAGACGTACGCATGTGGCCGGTCACTGTCCATTCTGAAGAAAACAGTACCAAGAGACATTTTTCTTCAGGAAAGGTACATTGGTTTTCAAACGTGGCTCATAGAAGGAGAGATACATCGCCCAATCCTTCTATTCCAGAATGATCTTCAAAGCATCAAAACTATCAACTATGTAAATATTTCTTAGAGGTGAATTGGTAGACCATTTAAAAGCATGTTTTTTGGATTAACAATCTCACTCAAAGCTGAGTGATGAAGCTGATGGTGTGTTTGTATTTCATGAATCGAACAAATGACTGCATTTCATATGGTTGATAGGTACCGTCACGTTAAAATAGTCTCACCCTATTGTTTATCTTGTGTGGATCCTCATGTGTGTGGTAAGGTTCCCTTTCAAACTGAAGCTGGTGCCACACTCTGAGCAGACATGTGGTTTATCTCCTGTGTGGATCTTCATGTGTGTTATAAGGTTACTTTTCATACTGAAGCTGGTGCCACACTCTGAGCAGACATGTGGTTTATCTCCTGTGTGGATCCACGTGTGTTTGGTAAGGCTCTGTTTCACAGTGAAGCTGATTCCACACTCTGAGCAGACATATGGTTTCTCTCCTGTGTGGATCCTCATGTGTGTTGTAAGGCTCTGTTTTACAGTGAAGCTGGTTCCACACTCTGAGCAGACATATGGTTTCTCTCCTGTGTGGATCCTCAAGTGTGTTGTAAGGTTACTTTTCATACTGAAGCTGGTGCCACACTCTGAGCAGACATATGGTTTCTCTCCTGAGTGGATCCTCATGTGTTTGGTAAGGTTGTCTTTCCGACCAAAGCTGATGCCACACTCTGAGCAGATATATGGTTTATCTCCTGTGTGGATCCTCATGTGTTTGGTAAGGTTGTCTTTCCGACCAAAGCTGATGCCACACTCTGAGCAGATATATGGTTTATCTCCTGTGTGGATCCATATGTGTTTGGTAAGGCTCTGTTTCACAGTAAAGCTGATTCCACACTCTGAGCAGACATGTGGTTTATTTTCTGGGTGGATCCTCATGTGTGTTGTAAGGTTACTTTTCCTACTGAAGCTGGTGCCACACTCTGAGCAGACATATGGTTTATCTCTTTTTTTTATTCTCTTTGACTTCTTTCTAATAGTGTGTAGTGGGCCCCTTCCTGGGGTCTATGGCTACACTCTATGCTTTGTTGGCACTGTATCCGAGAGCTCTCTTCAAGATGGTTACCGTTCCTTTGATCGCAGCTATCTGTACTTCCTGGAAACTTGGTTGGCCTGGGATTGCCTCAAGGTAGCTGTTCAGGTTCTTCTTGATCAATCCTGTTGCCCCGACCACCACAGGTATTATGCTACTGTCTTTCAGTTTCCAGGTTGTTCTCAGGTCATTTTTTAGGTCCTGATATTTGGTTATTTTTTCCCTCTCTCTCCCCTGTGTGTAATCTTGTGTGTTTGGTAAGGGCAGTCCCATCGCTAAAGCTAGCTCCACACTCATTACATGAATAGGGTTTCTCCCCAGTGTGTATTCTTTTGTGCACATCAAGGTTACCTTTTCGGCTGAAGCTCCTTCCACACTCAATACATGAATAGGGTTTCTCCCCTGTGTGTATTCTTTTGTGATTTGTAAGTTTACCCTTCACTCTAAAGCTAGCTCCACACTCAATACATGAATAGGGTTTCTCCCCTGTGTGCATTCTTTTGTGTCCATCAAGGTGACCTTTTCGTCTGAACCTACTTCCACACTCATTACATGAATAGGGTTTCTCCCCTGTGTGTATTCTTTTGTGTCCATCAAGGTGACCTTTTTGCCTGAAACTACTTCCACACTCATCACAGACATGGGGCTTTGCGTCTGAATTACTGGGGTGTTCCTCTTTTCCTGCAGACATCATGACAATCATTTAATGACATTGATTTACCCAGTTAGAGGTCACAGAAGTCTGTAAAACACCATACATTAAATTAATGATATTATTAATATAATTACATAATTATATTTAAATATAATCATATAATTATATTTCTGTGCATTGTATTATCTACATCACTAGATTTAGTCATCTGCCACCCAACAAAATCTCATTGAAATTGTTTAAACACACTGTGGAACAGTCTAGAGACTGAACTAAATCAAAGTAGAAACATAAATCTAAACTCTGGCTCTGTGGCAGTGGGTTG
>OMKY01169402.1:0-10460 GCA_900302395.1 Bregmaceros cantori
TTATAGTGAGCAGATGAATCCCAACTCCTGATGTGTTTGCCTCGATAGCTGAGGCAACAGTTGATGACGTAGCAGAATTGGCGGCAGGAGTTGATGGCGCAGCGGCAAGACAAGGGGTGTCCCAATCCCTAGACACAAAAAAAATCCATGGCAATTAACTCATTGAATACCAGCTCTTTTTTTGAAACTCCCAGACATTTTGACCATTTTTGATGTTTTTTTGAAAACATCAAACTGTTATGAATTCCTAGAGGAATCTAATTTGAACCCAAGCAGAACAAGGAGAAGAGTTGGGTTCCACTAGGGCAACCCGTGTATTGAAATACAACAATCAAAAACAAGAAAATAAAATAACATACAAAATCAGAGAGTCTCGATGAAGCTCGAGGGAGTTCATACAAAAGTTCCTAGTCACTTATCTTCGATGTCAAGTTGCTGATGACGGACCCGGCTTTGGGTTAGCCGGAGAGGAGAGGTCTGGAAGCAGATGAATGAAGCGATTAATCCACAGCACTGAGAACTCACAACTAATCTAAACTATTGTGCGTGTTCAGGATATAAAAATAACACGCAGAGGGAAAAAAAAAGAATTATTAACTATACTCTTCACTCAACTATCTCAAGGGAAAAACGTCCGAACGCCAGCGCAGTCCTCTTGAAGGGAGCGGGAGCCAATCCGTGCGCTCCTGCGCCGACCAGGCACACCTGCCGCTGATAGCGAGCGGTCAGTGGACAAGGCGCGCGGAGATGTGCCGTCCGCGGACGACCGGCTCACAACACTACCTCTCTCTTTTTCTTTCTACACCTCTCGCTCTTCCTTCCTCTCTCTCTCTCTCCTTTTCTCTCTCTCGCGCTCTCTCATTCCCGCTCAGATGATCGCATGAGTTTTGACGTCATCTATGACAGTTCTGTTCATCACAGACGTCCCAAAATCACACACAATATGCATCGAAGTGTCTAGTTTTCAAATATATTATAAATTAAAAAAAAAAAGTAATATTACGTTTTGGAAGTCAACGCTTGAGGAGTGAAAAAATATTTTTACGTGGCTAAAACCCAAGGGCGAAAATCCCAAGGGCTAGGGCTGGCGTTTGGGACAGGGCGTTATTTATGCGGCCTAACTGTGCTAGACTTTATTATTATACCGGGAGTTTCATTCCACCTGTTGTCTTAATGGTACAGACGGGTGTTGTTATCGGCACCAGACAGTGTTGATAATATTAAGCAAATTTTTGTTGACAAAAAAGAAACCTACAGCAATAGTATGGCCTAATTATACCCGTAACTGTTTGATATATACAGCTGCAAAGCCTCTCTCCCAGGGAGAAAGGTGTTGTACAAACGCTGAGTAGATTTGACATCGTATAGGAGGTGTGCAGCAGTGGCTGTGCCGGAAGACATGAAGAACCGAGTCAGACGAATGACCAAAAGCCAAAGAAGAAGAAGGAACTGTGGAGGCAAAGACAGTGCTTTGTCTTTGTCAAAAATGGCGGTCGTTGGTCAGTGACGAGACAGGATTACTCAAACGAGCCCTATCACACTATTATTGCGTGGGATGAGTTCCCCACCCACGGGAACGAGTTCCCCACCCACCATGGCAATGCTGAAGAAAAAGCAGGGAAGTAATTTCTCCGAGGAGGAGATGGAGGTCATTCTGACGGAGGTTGAAAAGAATAAAAGCAAGCTGGTGGATCCTTTCAACGGTGGCGTTTGCCGCTTGGAGCAGACTAACGTCTGGCTGGAAATCCTTGACAAGGTGAACGCCGTGGCCGCCTGTAGCCGGGAAGTGAACGCAGTGAGAAGGAAATGGTCCGAAATGAAGGCCGAAGTTCGCGCAAAGTGAACATGAGACCCCTCAACTTAACAACCATGCAGCAGCGCATCAACATCTTGCTCAACAGCAAACTGCCCAGGGGAGACGCGGAGACCTTACCCGTTGTTAAGACCGAGACCCTGCCGGTGGCTGCAGGGACAGTGGAGTGTGAAGATGCCAAGGTTGTTAATACGGGAGGAAGAAACTCCGGTGGAGATGCTACCTCCGTCGTCGCCTCCGCAGCCCGCCCCCCCACCAGGCCCGGGTCAGGCCAGAGCAAGCCCCAGGAGCTGGAGGATCTGCTGCAAGAACAGCGTGCCACCAACCAACAGCTCAGCACATGAAGCCTTGCTGGTGGCTGCAGGGACAGTGGAGTGTGAAGATGCCATGGTTGGCCAAAGCAAGCCCCTGGAGGTGAAGGATCTGATACAGCGTGCCACCAACCAACAGAAGGCTCAGCTCAATAAGGTCATAAAAGCCTGGACCTGACCCAGGTGATCACACTGGTGCTCCAAGATATTCGCATATTCTTGCAGCAGAGCGGAGACTCCGAGGCGCCGAACACCTAAATTAAAACTGTTTAATTACATTAAATGATTTGTTTAAACTGGGGCTTGAAAACAAAATTATTTTTTCAAATGTTCCGTTCTGAACAGTTCAGGTAGGCCTATGTTCAATGTTTTAGCTCCATATTATTTCTCATTATATTGTATGATGTCAAGTTTACTTAGTTACTTTATACATAATACACACTTTTTTGCCTGAGACCCATGATGTCAGGAGTCGGCATTCGCCCATGTTGTAAATAAGATTTAAGTTAAAATGAAAAAAAAAAAAAAAAAACGGCGGCAAAAAACATTACTGATCTGATTCTGAGCTTCAGAATTCTCTCTGAGGTACTTCTTATACACTTGGACCCATCACTCAAAATAGCCATCTTTGGAGTATCAATGAATGACGATGCCCTAACTGTTAAAAAGTCCAATGTCTTGCCGTTCGCTACGCTAGTGGCGAGACGCAGACTATTGCTTAGATGGAAATCTCCAACATCTCCCTCTGTGGAAATGTGGCTGAAAGACATGAATTATTTAAAGCCGGAGAAAATCAAATTCACTATCAGAGCCTCGACAGCCACATTTTTTCCCTGCTGGCAGCCATTTATTGACTATTTTCAAAGCCAAATTGCACTCCCACCGGAGTGATCAGTGACACCCTCCACCTCCATACTTGCCTTACTTCTTCACATCCTTCATCCTCAGGAAGTTTATTCCCCTTGCATTGTAAATATGGGCACACCCAGTGTTTGAAAATATGGAAATCACATGAAACCATACAAGTGTAACCATTTCTTTTTCTTCCCCTTGTCTCCATCTGTGGTGTAATTTTTAAAAATTGTATTATTATTTGTTTTATTTTATTTGTCTTCCGCTTTGTTGTTATTATTGTCTGCTCTGGTAGAACATGGGGTTGGGGAGGGAGGGGTTTCAAAAAAAGGGGAAAAAATTAAAAGACACTATAATTGTTGAGTTCAATTTGGATTTGACATTCAATAATTTAAATATTTAACTAAAGTAATGAATTTCATCCATAAAAACCTGATAGATAATTATTTTCTAATAATAGCTACTAGAAATGTATTTGATTAATTAACGTTGTCTAGACCTAGAAGTGCATGCGCAAACCGTGAGCCAAATCAATGCTGCTGGTGAACGCCAACCAACATCTGTGATCGAACAGACACAGGCTGTCGGTGAGTCAAATATTTTAATTTTTAAGGCTGGGCCCCATTCCATCAATGAGGCTTAAAAAAACGGGAGCTTAGCCTGTGAAGGTGAGGCTTGGCTAAGCGTCACCGTGTTGACGAGCTACAGCTGGTTCCCTCAACGAAGCTCAGCTGCAGGCAATCAAGGCTTAGTCAAGCCTGGTTTCGCCGGAACGCGTGCGCCCTATATAAACGCAGACAATAGCAAATTGATCACAGCGCAATGGATAAAGTGAGAGCAACAGCATTCAGTGCCGCTGAACAATTGCAGCTCCTCAAATTCTATGAGGATTATAAAAATATTATCACAAGAAAGGGAAACACAACGTCTATTACCGAAGCTAGCCAGGCCAATTGCTGATTGTTTAAATGCGTAAGAATATCTAAATATATTTTATTTTTACATATCTATTTGTGATGCTTGTATCAAGCGCACAGCCATGTTGCTTGACAAATTGACAAGTGAAGAATAAAGTCATGCCAATTTAATATGTTCAGCAAATCTACAAAATGTGTTTTAATAAAATGTATTTCTATTCTACAGAAGTAACGCCAATGCCAAGCGGACCTGGCAGCAAGTAAACGTCAAATAAACATCGTACAAAACGATAAGCTTATAGTCACTACATTAAGTATGATAATTATGTGCACTTACAATATAAATTGGAGGGGTTACTTTTGAAATAATTTCCATTTTTTAAAATAATTACAAAAATCTATGTGGTCCAAGGCTTATGCTAAAAATGATTAAGAAGTAACGTATTACCATAACGTTGGCTATCACATTGACTTGCGTCCTTTGTCTTCCATTACAGCTGCCAGAAAGTCGGCCGAAAAACGAATGACCGGTGGAGGCCCTCCACTGGAGAGTCTAACTCCGGCGGAGGAACGGGCTCTGGCCATTAATAAGGGGCGGCCATATTTTAGCTTTTTACAAAAATATGTTCAAAAATACAATTACATAAATAATATGGGCTTAAAGTGCACACTCCCAGCTGCAATTTGAGAGTTTCCACATCCAAATTGAAGAAAGGGTGTAGGAATCATAGCTCTGTAATGCATAGCCTCCTCTTTTTCAAGGGACCAAAAGTAATTGGACAATGGACTCTAAGACCGGCAATTAACTCAGGAGGCGTGTCCCTCATTAAACTGCGATCAATTAAATAGTTCAAATGTCTGATTCCAGGTGTGTGGCTTTGTATTTTGAAGCTTTTGCTGTGACCAGACAACGTGCGGTCAAAGGAGCTCTCAATTGAGGTGAAGCAATACATCCTGAGGCTGAAGAATGCCCAGTGTTGTTTTAGTACCTGTTTAAACAAGGTACACAATATCCACATCTACGGCAGCCACACCAAATCAACATGTCATGTAGGTCATTATAAGGGTATGATAAGTTAAAGATAATAATAAATAATGGCCATGGATGGTGTGCAGCAGTGGGAGTGACGGAAGACGATGTGAGGAGCCAAGACAGACAAATTGACCGCTGTGGCGACCCCTGACCAAAAGCCAAAGAAGAAGATGGAACTGTGGATGGAAAGACTGTTTTGCCTTGTCAAAAACAGCGTACAATTTGTGATAACTCTTTTGGAACATTGGACAGATTAACCAGTGATTTGGAACATTGGACATGTGAACCAGTGATTTGAGACGTGAAATTGGAGACAAATCCCGACTGCCTGAAGAGGTTCAGTAGGAATTATATGTTTAGATACCTACAACGTATTGATAAGTGAGAATTTGCTACCCAATTTAATTAACACACTGAATTAAACATTGCCATCATTGAATTGTGTGTACGTGTGTGTGTGTGTGTGTTAGTGATCACCATGAAATGCTCCAGCACCCCGTGTGCCCATTGTCTTGTGTAGACTATGAATGTTTACCTGAGTTCTATTTCTATCTTGTTTTATATATCTCTGATATAATAATAATAATAATAATAATAATAATAATAATAATAATAATAATAATAAATATAACTGCAAGCAGTGATACGGGGCCAAGCAGGGCAGATCTATCAAAATGATGTCCAGATATGAGCTACTGCTCAGAATTGTGGATGACGTGTACAAAGTTTCGTTCAAATCTGTCAAAACGCTGTCCAGGTATGAGCTACTGCTCAGAAGTTACATAGAGAAATGTGAATAAAAATTTGACCTGTTGGTGGAACTAGAGCTTTTGAGCTGGGGTCTTGCAATTTGCTGTGATGTGTTAATACATAGGCATGAAGGGGTGTGTACATTTGCAGAACAGCTCCCAAGATATGACCTGACTTTCCGTTTAGCGAGGTTTTTGCCAAAATTGATTGGCTCCCATGGCTGAACAATTGAAGATATCAAAATTTGGTTCAAGGCTTTTCTGAGGCTGCTGAGATGCTATATACCAAGTTTCAGAGTGATTGCTCAAAATTTGAGTAGCATTTTAAGTGATTTGCACATAATTCAAAATGGCAGGGAATCTATTTTAGAAGGATTGATGTCATGTAGTGTTTTGAATTTGGTTTGATTTAAGAAGTCCAGTGATACCAAGTTTTTGGAAACCGGCCAGACAGTTCAGAAGTTACAGGCAGAAACGTATGTGAAATTATCTGCAAATTTGGCCCATTGGTGGCGCTATAGAGTTGGGGTTGGAGACCTGTAAATTGTTGTGGGCCAGGCCAAGACTGACTAGAATGAGTGTTCCTATTTTCAGCATTTTCCTATTTAGGGTTCTATGGGCTGCCATAGGAATCCATTCGGATTAGGTATGATGTCACACTGACATTGGCCGACCAATCAGTGAAGGCACATTGGCCGGCCAATGAGAGAAGGCTGGCAACTCACACTCTAGCTGACAAAATGATTTCTAATCATTAACTACTCTGTAATGGACATGCAGTTGATTTTGGCATGACTTCATTGGAAATGTAAATAAAACTTTGACCTGCTGGTGAAGCAAGAGCCTTTGAGCTGGAATGGGTGTGTACATTTGCAGAACATTCCGACAGGCGGCTGCCGAGATATGACCTGACTTTCTGTTTAGCGAGGCTTTCTTCAAATTTGATTGGCTCTCACGGCTGAACGATTGAAGATATCAAAGTTTGGTTCGATATCTTTTGCGCGGCTCAGTCCAGAGATGCTATATATCAAGTTTCAGAGTGATTGCCCAAAGAGAGGAGTGGCATTTTAAGTGATTTTCACATAATTCCAAATGGCAGGGAATTTATTTTTGTTGAATTCGGTTTGATCTAAGGAATTCAGAGATACCAAGTTTTTGAAAACCGGCCAGACGGTTCAGAAGTTACAGGCATAAACGTATGTGAAATTATGTGCAACTTTTGCCCATTGGTGGCGCTATAGAGTTGGGGCTGGAGACCTGGAAATTGGTGTGGGCAATGCTGAGACTGACTAGAATGAGTGTGCCAATTTTCAGCATTTTCCTATATAGGGTTCTATGGGCTGCCATAGGAATCCATGCGGAGTATAACAAGAAAGACAAAAAATAGGTATAATAATGCATTAATTGAATTTTGACATCCCTCAGCTTAACGTAACAACTCTCGCACCGGTTCCACAGTAGTGAAGCCTCCTGTACGTGCCTGTTTAGAGGAGGCACACTGAACTTCTTGTAGGGATGAAAGTGGAGGTTGGGGGCGTTCCTATATTATCTGCCTGACCCTCAGCCAGTACATGGACTGATGAACGCTAATGCGATAAAGAGCTTTCTGCAGAGTTTCCCAACAAGCTTTTTTTTCTCTTTCTGACCTTTGGTTGGGGAGTTTCACCAGCACTCCCAGTCCTTCACCAATGAGGGGCATGTTTTGTTCAGTCTAATCTTTTGTAGCACTGGCCCCTTGTTTTGTTTTAGACTAAGGTCTGGTTGAGCAGTAAAGTGGTGTAATGTGTGCTAGGTCTTCCAAAACTCCATAAAAATGCAATTTGAAATTCTAACAACTCTAGTAAATCGAATAACAGTCGATTTCACTGGGTTTCCCTACAAATTGAATAATTCCCAATGGGTCACACGTTCACATTCCTCCATTATCTGTAGACTAGAGTTAAAAGTAACATCTTGTTTTATTATTTTGGGTGTAATGATATCCATGTAACACACTTTACTCTTGGTCAAAGTGGAGACAACTTGAGAGTGTACATCGAATGTTTGTCATCATAATCAGAAAGACTAACTTTAGTACTTTGTAGTGGGCAAAGGAATAAGATATTGTATTTATTTTGAGCAGGGGCAGTGCACATTGGTTAACATGTAAATGAGATGTAAATGAGCCAGCGTTAGCCAAAGGCTAGCTTTCATCTGTAGTTCCTGGGCAGGTGAAAAGGAGAGGATAATAATAATAAAACTACTCATGCAAAGCATACAAAGACAGTGAACATTAAAACAACAAGACTATGGGGGCGCTGTGGCAGAGTGGTTATAGAGTGTTGCTCCCAGACCATAGGTCGAGCAGTGCCGCAGGGTTCTCATTCCCTTTCCGGCTTTTCTGCAGTGTCCCCCCCGCCCCCCGACGCAGGATAACTGAAAAAGTTGTGCATGGATCTGGATGACATTTGGTACAGATGTTGGAAATGTCTAACGGAAGAAGTGATTACATTTTGGTGCATTTCTGTAGCCGATAAGTAACATAACATAATTGCGTCTAGTTTGACTACTGTTATGAGCTTACAAACTGCAGCAAGAAGCAGCAATTGCCTCCACTCTACTGCGTGGTAATAACGCAGCTCAGATAGTGTAGCGGTTAGCCCTACGGTCTGCCAAGCTGGAGACTTGGGTTCGTGTCCCACCTCCGGCAGATTGAGAAAATATGTATTTTTATGACTCTAATCCCGCCTACCGTTTTGGTGCATTTCTGTAGCCTATAAGTAACATAATCGTGTCTAGATGTTATGGCATCAGTGCCCCCATGTCCTTGCTGCAGGTTTGCACTCTGAGTGCTTCTAGTTTTATTAGTGTTATGTTATTACATGAACCTTTTTTAACTAAATCATCTACCGCACCATTAGGAGCAAGCCACCACAAACATTGCTAATGAGCAGACGTTTCTATGCCTGCAGCTCATGGTGGGGCGGCGTGACCATGGGGCCACCAGACCCCATCCTGGGTGTGACCGAGGCCTTCAAGAGGGACACCAACCCCAAGAAGATGAACCTGGGGGTGGGAGCTTACCGAGATGACCAGGGCAAGCCCTTCGTGCTGAGCTGCGTCCGCAAGGTACCAGGGATAAAAATTAATGACGACCCGTCGTCCCGGGGACGCAATTAATTAACATGGGGACGAACAATTTTTGGCCTCGGGACACCCGCGGGACGATAAAAAAAATCCACTTTGCCCAGCAGCCAGCGCAGGGCGCGCGAGCCAACCAGGGAGCGCGATTTACCCATCACCCAGGGAATTAATGGTCGGCCCTCGTCTTTTGCCCTCGGACACGCCCCCTTCCTCATGCACACACACACACAAGTTACTGGCTGTGGTCTCTGCAGGCAGCGCTGCACTAGGACTCAAGCGAAAAGGGACCAAATCTGTTGTGTGGAATTGGTTCGGCTTTGAAATGAGGTTACACCGTGCTGCAAATTGTGTTCCGTTGCACAACGAGTCTTTCCAACACCGAGAAAGCGGTGTTAGCAGCTAAACATGTTCCGGACTCTGGTTACTCTTTTATAACGCTACTCGAGAACGAATCACCGCGCTGCCTCTGGATGTCCCGCTGTATTCGGTAACGACCATTGTCATATGGTCGTACAATGGAGCCGTATGTGTTTAACCGTGTCGTTTTGTTACGGAGGATTGATCTCAGAACAGCAATTCTGCTCAAAAACTGACTTGTCTATTGGTGATGGTCAGTGAGGGTTGTTGCTGTGGTGTCATGGTGGTGGACACTTTTCTGACATGACTGACTGACTGTCTGAGAAGCCCCTCTGTGACACTTTTGGGTATTGATTCAAACAGTTGGCGGCCCGTGCAGTTACTCTGGTGTACCAAAACAGCCCCGACGGACACGGGGACAGAACTTATCTCAGTTTCTTGATCTCAAAAGCTTGTCGCTTTTGCTGGATACACCAGGGGGAATCTTAAAATGAATCAATTATCCTAAATTGGTGTCTGTCACGTAAAGGCTAGACTATGACTACAACTAATGACCTACAGAATGTTGCGGAAAAAAATGAATGAATAAAAAATTGATCCATTGTATGAAAGCAATTTGCTGTTTTCTGTTCACACCAAAATGCTGCTCAAACAGAATACGCGCAAGAATGAAGTTGATCCGTGTGCCACTCGAGGGTTAACTTTGTGTCTGCATGTCTCCTTCCCAGGCCGAGGCTGCCATCGCCGCCAAGCAGATGGACAAGGAGTACCTGGCTATCGGTGGGCTGGGAGACTTCAACAAGGCCTGTGCTACTCTGGCCTTGGGAGCTAACAGTGAGGTGTTGAGCAGCGGCAGGGTAAGAACGTGTATAGTGGTGCAACTTTGGTTGCCGGAATACGTCCGAATATTATGCTTCTCGCAACCGCCCAGTGTTTGTGAACAGTTTATCGGCAGTCAGTCATGCGCAGCTACAGTTAGGCAGGTGTTGCGCTGCTTGCGCGCGCCATCTTGGATAGGAGAAGGGCGGCCTTCAAATATGACTTTCAAAATGAGGGGGAAAAGTTGTTGCTTGTAGCCCAAAAAATTAAAACGAGGGAACAAATTGTGTCTACCATGACTCAGTACACACTAACCTGCTGTTTAACGTCTCATCCCCCAGAGCATCACCGTTCAGACCATCTCTGGAACCGGATCACTGCGTATCGGAGCTAACTTCTTGGTAAGTAGGGCCCTTTCAGTGCTAGCCATTTTTAGCTAACTTCTTGGTAAGTAGGGCCCTTTCAAGTGGTAGCCATTTTTAGCTA
>OMKY01169419.1:0-12389 GCA_900302395.1 Bregmaceros cantori
TTACATGATACCCAAAGACCCTATTACAGATTAAATGTTTATTGAACACCATAGGGGTAATACAATTGAGCATTTTATAATGCACAGAATATCCTTTCCAAGGAACGTCATTGTTTTTGATCATAACAAACGTTTTAGTAGTATATTTAGTAGTCGTGGTATTAGTAGTAAAAGTAGTAGTAGTATAGTATTATTAAATCTATATGTATTATCGTTTTGTTTGTTGTCTCGTATTTGTGTCAATAATGATTTGAAAAGAATCAACCAATCAGCTTCGTGTTTACGTCAGAGTCAGACGGGTGCAGTTGCCCTGAACCAACTGCGTTGACTGGGTGGGAATCTGCGTCTGCCTCGCTACCGCAAGATTACAGTTGGTGGCGCACACGTGACATCACGGCGCAGTCGGCGTTAAAAGGACAAAAAAACTAACCGGCATGCAACGGCGCCGATCACCGCTGGTCGATTCTGCGCCCGCCTCGCTCTACTCAAACGAGCCCGATATATATATCTGTTATTTGCTGTTTCTCAAATAAAATGTATAACGATATAACAGCTTTCATTGATTCATTTTCAAATCTGAAACATTTTCTAGCCTGTCAGGTAAAAAAAAAAAGAAGAAGAAGAATCGAATCGTATTGTGGTGAATTCTTGAGTATCGAAAAAAATCAAATCATTGCGTCTGGAAATCGATACTGAATTGTATCACCATGATAGGTGTGATACACCCCTATTTCCAACCAAGGATTTTAACATATTAATGTACACGTTTTAATCATATATGGCTGAAACATGATATAATCATAACATGCAGGAATGGAAGTCAGGAAAAAAGGTTTGTTGATCATATTTAAATTTATATTTAACATAAATTATTATGCTTTCAGATTATCTGGTTGAAAACAATGTTTGCCTCAGGTTAGTGTCTGACTCCAGCTTAATGTGTATAGGGGAATGGATAACTGCAGCAGAGATCACCACAGGAAATCATTCCTGCCTGAAGCTATCAAACTTTATAACACTCCTCTATAACCCACCTCAGACACCTCAACCTGTTCACGATGCAGAACCTGACTGATCTCGCTAGTGGCCGGTGAAATATCAGAATTATTTTTTATCGTCATATTTGTTTTATTGCTTCATTGTGTTATTGTAATATCATGAAATACTGTGTTTGTTGCTTTTCGGAATTTCGGTTGGTTCGTCTTTTTACTGCCAGTGAGCAAGAAGCCTAACAAATAATATATCAGTTTATTTCCGAGGACACAAAAAGACATTTCTAAAATGGAAAACGTTCTAAACATGATTTTTCTTAGAAAGTAGAGATCATCTTCTTTACTTTATATGATTAAGTTTAAATATAATTTTCTCTGGGTAATCGATGGCAAAGTGGTTAAAGACATTGCACCTAAAGACAGCTCGCATTCATTGTAATTGTAATGGCGCTGTGGTTTTCATCCCCATTTCTGACTAATCCCCTAAATAAATATGGAAAAACGGTGCTTACGTCGGAGAAAATAACTTTAAGAAAATATAAAATTCCATCAGAATATTTAGTGGAGATTCTAACTTCACCGCAAATGTCTTTGTGCAAAAAATGTTGGAAGTCAAAGTGTCATGAAGCACTATTGATTATATTTCACAAGATCCATCTCTTGTTATTGTTCCAAGTGCATCATTACATTGATAATAATAATAATATATTACTAGCAATAACAATTATATCTTTGTTTAATGCATTCCCTGGGACTAGATGTTAACAAAGCTGTACTTTATGCCAATTTATCATTCCATTAATGTTCATCTAGATATTATGAGAATAAATGCATGTAATCTATATGATTTGCCATCAGAACCCAATCTACATCGAGCCATACATAATTAATAAACCACAGTTCCCTACATGATGCACTCAGACTTGTTTACACAAACTAATGATTTGTTGCTATTGGTTTTTCAATAGGCTTTGCCTGCACGAGGTTTCAATGATAACCTCTGGCTAGATGTGATTCAATGCATTTCAATAGTATGACATGACAATGCAATAAACCATCAACCAGAATATCATACCAGTATGATTTAGACTCGTTCTAAGTGCATTGTAAAATGTATTCAGTTCATAACAGTACATTGGCAATTGTATCACAGAAAATATTATAAGCGATTCATTGCAACATCACATCACAAAGTGTGCATGGCATGATTGAATTGAAAATGCTGAACTGTAGTGTAAATGTAAATAGATTACAATGTAAATGGATGAACTGTCAGTAAACTGTGCAGACACATACACAAAATACTATGGCTGAGTTAAAAAAATAAATAAAAAAAACAATAAAATTGATTTGAAAATGTATTGTAAATTGATTCACACTCAATATGTAACAAATCAATCAATTTCGTGTTGACTTGAATTTCAAACCTTGATTTTTTTCTAAAACTCTTCTGTGTGGCCCTCTTACACATACATAGATACAATTACAAATCAGTGGCGGATGCTGGACTTTCAAGGAGGGGAAGCCCAATTTCGGGCCTAAATGATAAAATGTGCCTGTCTATTTATATGCAAATTTCATTCATTTTAAGTAAAATTATATGTGACCATGTTGTATCAACTAAGCGCCTTCTTCCTCAATGGCCAGCAGAACTGTACTGAGCTGGACTGCTTAAACGGCCATGACCCAATGTGTTGTGGATGACTTGGGTCGCCTTAACTACATGTCTTTCTGAAAATCACACAAAGTTGCACCAGTTAGTGATAAAAAGGGATTTTAGGCACAGATTTAGTGCATTGTAGCACATATTTAGTCAATGACATGTACACACAACACAGTAAATTTGATCATTTCTTTTTGTGACATTTTAAGGGAGGCTAGGCTTCCCTGCAGTCTTAAATCAATCACCCCTGTAACAAATACACATGGGGCAGTTTTATTCTAGCAATAATTCAATCTTGCAATATGTGAAATCAAGAAACACGTGAAAAAAATGGAATCTAATTGAAACAAATGAATGAATCGAATTCTGACCTTATTCAATCGAATCAATCAAGTGCACACCATAGGAAACTATGATTTATGTGTGTAGTCAACGAAGGAACACCATTTTTCCAGAAGCTCTTCAGCTTTCACCGTGCCACAAAAAAATGGGGAAGACCGAAGATCGAGTATCTTACCCCAGTTTAATAGCGGTCTGGGGAATTGCTTGTACAGCTGTGTTAATCACTGTTTTGCGTTGGTGGAGGGCTGCCCACTTGGTGCTTAAAAACCACCCTTGAACAAGTGGTTACCATCACACCGTAATGCATTGCCAGCAATAAACGCGAGGCCTGATCAGACTCGGGTTAAGTGGCCATTAGGACGAAGGGCACGCGGTGAAATAACTTTCCGTGCAAGTTCATCGATTCCTGCCACGCCACGGGCTGCTGCTGCTACCAGCCCACGACTACTACTGTGAGTCAGCTGCTGCCGGTAACGCAATTAAGACGTGTTCAGAGATGGCAACAAACTGCTGGTGGTTCCATTGAGAGGAATGCACGATTCAATGTTGATTAAGAAGGCTTTTATTTTCTTAACTTATTTTTGGCCGCAAGCAGCATTTTTTGTTTTTATTGAGAGTGTGAAGGTTACACGCCTGCATTCCGAGGCCTCTGCATTCCGAAATGAAATTTGCCGTATCATTTGCTGTGATGTAAAGTATGAATCCAAAAAACAGTTTGCTTATTTTGTTAGGCTTCCTCCAAAACCCTAATCCTAACCTAACCCTAACAAAATAAACTGCTCATTTTTTGGGATTCGAACTTTAATCGGAATGGAGTTATTTCGGAATGATGAGTGGGGAAGCAGACCTGTGGAAAATGGATGCCGGAGATGGGACTCAATCTCACGACCGCTGCGTGCGACTGATGCTGTGAGATTAAGCCAAAGGCACAAGAGTGTATGGGGAAGGATGAAGCAGTCTTAGCCGCATGTGTCACGCTTTGATTTGAAAGTACAGGAGATGACCTTTGCCAAGTATCTTGCTTTGGACGGTTTCAGAAATTTCAGTTTGATGGCAACATTGTGTACCTTATGCTATTCTGTTTTCCACGCCATACAGGCGATCCAATTGTAGAGAAGCAAATGAAGACCTACGAATCCCCCTTGTATATAGAATTATTTATACTATCTTTACATTCTTTATCATATTAGTACAGTATATTTATGCTTGTCGTTTTGGACCATGTTTGTTCCACGTGCATTATATTTAATATTACCATTATCTGGTAATATTAAATAATAGAAATTGATTAAAACAAACCGTTCTTCCCTTCTCCTGTTTTTACTATTAAACAAAAAAGGCACAGGAAAAGGTTTAGTTGACTTGATTCAAGATTAAGTACCGTTACAAAATGCATTGGCAGTGCTTTGCACCGTGTAATTTTTATAGTTTTGTGGTGCAATTGTATCAACTGTGAACTGGCTAATACATTTGGCCACTGCCAAGTAAACAATACACTAAATTAAAACTACTGTTGCAGCTACTACTCCTAGTCTGAGACAGCTGACGCAGGAAATGAAATTTGCCATCAACATCGGCCTGCCAGAAACGCCTCAGGAGCTCACACCAGGTCTCTAGCTGCTACATTCAGTTTCGGAGCAGAATGACATTGTGTTAGCTTGCCTTTACGGCTGTCACAATAACAAAATTTGCTGGATGATAAAGTGGGCAAGAAAATATAGCGATAAACGATAATATTGTCGTCACCTCGTAGTTAAATATGAACGTTTTGTTTCTGAAGAACACAGCGCGTCCGGTGGTCTCTTCGAGGCGCGGTCTCTCCGTGCAGTCACAACACACTTGAAAATATTCTGTAGCGGTCTTCCGATTCTGGATTATCATCATGTTCACGGCACATGGCGGCGTGTACTTACATGGGCTTGCCGTCCCGGATCAGTCAGCTTTCCAGCCCAGTTGTGTTCCAAAGTTTCAAAATTACAGCATCCTGTGACCACCGCTTTCAGCCTGATTCCAAATGTCACTAATTCCACCTCATTCACGGATTTGTTGAATGAATGAAATCCTCCTTTCTGGTAAGTTCCCTTTCTGTTGGGTTTTGTGAAAGGCGGTATTTGAAGTTGTTGTTATTATTATTATTATTATTATTATTTCATCACACAGTGTACAGATATCACTGTCTGTGCACTGTATCTCTACTGTACTGTACATATCTGGACCCGCTAGTTAAACACTAGGCCTGCTTGGCCACTTCCAATAAACTTCACCACAGATTGCTTAGGACTTCCTCAATCAATAATTGCATCCATAGGATGGTTAAAAATGCATGGGCCTAATGTTAAGCACAACATGGTGCTCATTGCATGGTGAATGAGCAAGTCATAGTAAATGAGTGCATTAGCATAGTCAACAGGAAGGAAAGCAAAGCACAAAGGTGAAAACAGTGCAGATATGATGGAACATCAGACCCCTTACTATGGTATGGTATATTTTGGTATATAGCATGGGTAAACAACCATAGCATGGGTTTCATAACTAAGATAGGTTTGATTTAATTAATTAATAGGGTAAATTTACACCATGATGTGTTTGCCCAGTGCACTGTGTGCATATAAATACTGTGTAGCATCTACTTGGGGAAAGTAGAAGTTCTTCCTGATTTGAGGTGAACACACCGCCAGCGGCGTCACAATGGCACGCATCTTGGGGCTGCAGCCAAGCAAACTCCTGCTCTTCTAATGGAGCAGGTGACTGCGAGCATAGCGGTGCATCATGGGTAATTCAGTTGGTCATGGTACCAGCGCAGTGCAAGTACAATAGACGGTGATGGGTGTCAGTATGAGACTGCACGAGGCTCGTCTAGTCGTCTGTGGGCCATATGCGACACATCAACTTTGTGCTTTTGTCAAACTTTGTGTAATAATTATTTCTTAGCTTGTCGTGTTAATGTAAAGATAAATATTGTACAAGACAGCATTACCTAATGTTAATGGTTCTAGTAGATCGGTTTCATTGCGCAAACAAAATAGAGTATATTTATATATTAGCGAATCCCTTTTTGGAAAGTTAGCAGTAAAAATTACTGATATTTGTGTTGAAAATGAGCTGAGTACAAGTAAAAAGTTGCCAGATAAATAAAGTACTAGTTACATAAAAAATGTACTTAAGTACAGTACTTATATGTATTTTACACTACTTTGTTACATGCCATCTCTGCTAATCATTCAGTGTGTGTATATCCCTACATGCACGTGTCACTGTGTGTGTATTTTATATAGGCTTGGGGAGGATGTAAAGGTTTGTGCATTGCAAAGTGCAAATGATGCAGGTCATTTAAAAGTTCAGCTCATTTCATTTTCAAGTGCCATTGTGAACCCTTCAAATGTCAACTATTCTGTCCAGCAGTCAGCGATACGGTTTACTCTGCACGAATGTTTAAAAAAACAACTGAAATTGCAGAATTTGGCCAATTAACCTTTGAGAGTGTCTGCTGTTTTTCCAAACACACTATAAATCCACTACATTTCTAGGGCGGCACGCAGCAGTATCGACACTTTTTCAGTCTGAGGTTTATTATCTAAAAGACCAACTTGCTGGTGTATCTAACACACACACACACACAGTTTGTGTGTGTGTGTGTGTGTGCGTGTGTAATGATTGGAAGAGTTGTGATCAATAATTGATGATAATTACAATAAGCTTGCACAGAAGAGTAGGCTGCCAATACTAAAAAAATGGAAAAGAGTGCTGCCCAGTAGCTCAGTCAGTTAGGCAGTGCACTGGAAAGCACGCATATGCCTTAATGGCGCGGTGAGTCGGTGGTTCAAATCCCACCACAGACGTGTTTCCCGCATCTTCACCTGTTTCCATTAACCCTAATAAATAAAGCTTGGGAAAAAAACAACCTGAATGGACTGGAAAAAACATTTTAAAAAATGGAAATGTTAGCAATAGCAAAACCACAAAGGTTTGCAATATTAAAGTAAAGTTTTAATAATTAACATTTCAGGTTAATGATTGTTCTGATTTTAAAGGGGAAATTATCGCATTACTCGATTAATCGTCCGTAAAAAAAATAAAAATATTTTTAAAAATCGATTATCAAAATGATTGTTAGTGTAGGGGGTGCGGTGGCAGAGTGCTTATAGAGCGCACCGTCCCCCGGACCATAGGTCGAGCAGCGGTGTGGGTTCTAATCCCCCCGATCCTTCATCCCAGTTTCGAATATAATCCTGTTACTATCTCTCAATAAAAAGAATGAAAAACTGCGCTTGCGCCCCAAAAAAATAACTTTGAAAAAATAATTGCCCTATACGATATAACCAGATTTGCGATTGGAACAAAGCCATTCATACACAATGACAAAATCAAACAATGGTAGTCTGGACTCCACAGTGAACACAACTGGACAATCAAGATAAACATAACACCATGACAGGCTACAGTGCAGTACAGAGAAGACACTTTATAATACGCTGCTGACCAAACAGATCCACTCCCTGCACGAGACTTATCTAATTGGAAAAGTGCATCATCTCTAATAACTATCCCCTTTCATAGCTGTCTCAATCCCAACGTCCAAGATGCCACAGTTGGCTCGTAACACATCCACTCAATACCAAACTGCCCTCGCGCGGCCAAGAATGCAATTTGTTCAAAGGGGTGCTTAATATCGCTTACATCCAAGTTTCTATACATCCTAGCGTGCTTGCATCACCTTTCAGTTTCCAGCTTGAAGGCTCTCCCTGTTCTGTTCCCACAGGTAATCAGGGGTTTACAAGTTTACCATTTAAAGCAAACTATTATACTTCAAGATTTGTCCGTTTATGAACTGTTTCTGAGGTCTGGTCTGACAGTCCCCATTGTGACGTCACAATGTGAGAACAAGCGGCCAAATGTCTTGTCTATAGACAAATGTCTTGTCACAGACGCTTTCGTGGCAATCCACAGTTAGCTTCGTCAAGACCACCAGGCTCACCAGACAAGCCATGCAGTATAGTTTATCAGACATGTTTCAGCGCTCCTGTGTGCTGGTTCTAGCGTTGTTGATAAGAATTGATTGTTCAACATCTGTAATGTTTTTATTGTACATGCATTGTGTATTTGAACTGTGACAATCATTGTTGTGCATGTTCTTAATCGTACTCTATGTCATGTATACATCATTAAACCATGTGGATAGCGTCAATGGTGAGTCCATGGTGTCTGAGAAGTGTCATCTGTCTGCATATGACAGAGCACTAGGGTGAACATTCCCAGTGTTCAACCGTATTTATTATTCCGGTGTTACCGCCACTTTCAGAATCGCTATCAGTTTTATTACTAATGTCAAATAACATGACACATTTTCTTGTTCCTGGTGCAAAGAGATAGAAAACGCATGACGGAGTGCAACAAGGGAATAAGATAGGCATGCTGATAATAGTCAATGCATGACGGTAGCCAAAGTGGTAAGCAATAAACATGCAAATTAAATCTTAGTTGTTTTACTGAATTCAATGCAGATGGGACGTGTTTTCCAGATTAAAGTATAAATGGCCTCTTTTGCAAGCACTTCATTCCCATCCCCAAACATTTTCAGCCCCCTAGTTGACAACTGCATCTGACAGGTTAAAAACATTATTTTCATGTAGGGTGGATTGCCCTAATGTGGGCCCTTTTTTGCAGCTTCCTAATGTGGGACAGTCAGTTGTCTAAGGTGGAACAGTCTAATGTAGTGTTGAACAGTTGAACTTAATGTTAGACACATGATCATAGTTTAACTGATGTTCATTATAGTTTAGGTAGGATCCAGAGCACACTGGATCCACTGAACATAGGTGTCCCACATTAGGCAGTGGCCCACTCTAGGGCAATCCACCACATTTCTATATCCAAGGATTCCAGGCCTTACAGGGCTACTAGGATATCAGTCAATCCACAGCAGTCGTACGGAGTCGTCTAAGAGCAATGAACATAGGAGCCCACATAGAGGGATGTAGTGGGAGTGATGGTGTCAGAAGGTGTCTAGTGGAGCGTTGCAACTACCCATTATCTGCCGTTTTTTTCCTTGCCACCACAAAAAAGAGGAATTACGTTTCTAGCATATTGTACTTGTTTAATTGAACATTTCAGCCCACAACTCAAGAAAGGTTTTTTTTTTCAAATGTTGCTCTGGAAAAATATTTTTGTTTATAAAACAATAATTATGATACATTATACAAGTTGAGCAAGGCAAGTACCTTAGCATCTTCCTTGGTGAATTCATCATCGGTGGGCAATTCTATTAAGTCACCTGACCACTGAAAATCTAAATCTGTCATTTTTAATAATTCTTCACCCAGCAGTCCAGATGCTTTGCTAAATACAGCCCTGTCATAAAGTGTTAGGGTGGGAATATATGATGACTCCAGACTCCATATGACTGTTCTTTTACGCACGCTATCTATAATAGTGTAGCTCCTTACAGGCCGGATAAGAGACCAGTCCCCATGTAACCCCATAATCAACGCATGACCCATTTAACATTGACATCGATCTAAGCAGGGCATAGTGTGTGTGTGTGTGTGTGTGTGTGTGCGTGTGTGTTCTTTCGGGTATCCCTCTGTGTGAGAGGGCGTGGTGATGATATATGGGTTCTGCGTGGGAATATATACCTTGCTTTGACGTATCGGAATGTCAAATATTGACACCAAATGCAACTGTGTATTTGACAGTTGATTTGCATACACAACACGTAGCGAAGCGACCGCTGCGGTCCGGTCACCTCGTCATAAACTCACCGAGTCGCTCGCGTTCTTCCGCCTCTCCGCATCATCCAGCCCCGCCTCTGCCCCTACAGCGACCGCCGGGTCGACGACCACTAGCCTCTCGAAACAAGGCGAGCCGAGGGACGAGCTCTTCTGTTGGGACGCGATCAGTTGCTGTGTAGTAACAATGGCTTTAGTGCGCGCACTGAGCTCCGGCTTGCTGCCCGTAGGTCCCGCGGCCGCCCCGAGCGGCCGCATCAGCCGAGCTCGTGCCCCCGCCGCGCTTGAGCCTGGCAGTGGGTCACTACAGCCTGCCGCCCCGTCACTGTCGTCGAAGGAGAGCGACGGGACCTCGGAACTACTAAGGTTTGGCTGAGATGAAGAGAAGACGCGGTCCATTTGTTTCTTTTTCCTCTTAAACATCCATAGACCCGACTCCTTTTTCCCACCGTCCGCGCCACCTGAACTCCGGCGCTCGGATCTCGGGCTGAGCCATGGCTTGGCTTTCACTTGGAAATTCCTCCACATCCGTCGCTGGTATGAAAGAGACTCCTGTCCCGATTTGCCGCTGTGTCCCTGGGCTGTCTTGTCATCCATGGTACTGGTGCAGCAGCCGGCCAGCCTGAGCGCGGTCCGTGTGGTGGATGATGAGGATGGATGTCAGCGGCGTGCAGTCGGTGCGCGCGTCTCTGTCCGCACGAAGTGGCTCCCCTGTCGCCTGTGATCGGTCCGGTGGTCACTGGACTCGCCCTTCTTGCAAACGCGACACCAGTTGAATGCAGTAGTGTAAAACTACCAAATACATACCCCTTTTCCCCGTATCTGTCTTATTTGTCCCTATTATCGTAGAGGTTTAAAAAAACGCGCTTCTCGGCCCAATGCCGCAACACTACTTTACTCATATTGGTGAAAAACACGATAATGCCACTGCCGATCAATGTGAATGATCGATCATCATTCACAGCGTGTCTCGGTGTGAGAGATAAAGTCCAACTTATTCCAATGAACAGCTACTCGCGCTGAATGTAATGATTTGCACAGCGCCGCCCATCGGCCATTTCGTCTCTGCCCATTGCGTAATCACTACAGCATAATTCCCAAGGGAAACGGGCGCTCATACGTTCACTCACGTTTTATTTTAAGGTCGTGGCTTATCTCAGCCGAGCTTAGCTGCCCGTTTGCATGCAACGCACATGCACACCGTGTTTAGCTTAGCTAGGCGAATATATTACTAGTACTCAGATGCACAATACCCTACTAATTAATGGTACTACAACTAGAGTGTTCATTAAAAAATAAATTATGTTTGAAATAAAATATGAATTAAAATGAACAAATAATACTTTGATACTCCATAATATAAATCATTGCTTTTAATGTGCATGAGTATATTAATATTAATTTTCACTCCTCTGCCCTCCAGGCTAGGGCTGCAACTAACGATTATTTTGATAATCGATTAATCAACGAATCGGTTCATTTTTCATTTAAAATTGGAACGATAATTAACGTAAATTATTACGATTATGGAACTTTAATTCGTATTAAAAGTTTGCGATATTAATATTGCAAACATTTTGAAGTTTCGCTATCTCCACTTATTGCTAACATTTCCATTTCTTAGCATAGAAATATTAAATGTAAGCCTACTCTTCCATAACTTATAACAGAGGTTTTTCAACAAACCTAACTTGTTATATATGTTGCTGTGGGGCTTAACAGTGTTCAGTATCCAAGAGAATAGGTAGGGCCATGACACTGGGAATGGAGACTGGCACTGGGAATGACAGATATTCAAGACGTTTGAGCGAAGAATGGGTCAAACCAGGAAACGATTAATTGCTGCCGCCATTAGTTGGCGATTATTTCAATAATCGATTATCATCGATTAATCGGTTGCAGCTCTACTCCAGTCATTTTAAATTCCACATAAAATAAATATAAAAGTGGGGCCGTCCATAGTGAAGCAGTTAAAGACACTGCAACCCAAAGACCGCCCTCATCCATAGTCATGGCGCTGTGGTTTATATCAGGGCCCTTTTTTCCTGGATTAAAGTAACCCCTTTATTTTAAGGGTTATAGCCATTTTTTCGTATCTGGAATTCGATTAGCCTGGCAAGCCAATACAAATCGTCTACACATCGCACGCGACTAGAATGAACATTGGGTCTGGTGTTGAGCGAATCCAACAAATCAGATTATCGGGTGTTTGTTTGACAACCGGCCAAGCAGAGGCTTCAGAGCCATGTTGCCAGAGCCCAGAGATGTACACGAGTCCCGACCTCACGAGTCGAGTCCGAGTCTTCAGGGGTCGAGTCCGAGTCTTTAGGGGTCGAGTCCGAGTCTTTAGGGTACGAGTCCGAGTCGAGTTTCGAGTCATTTTTAAAGATGTAGCTCTAAACGCTTGGAATTGAATGCAGAACTAGATTTGACTACATGCATATATTGCACACAGAATGGTTAGTTCAAAGTTCAAAGGAATTGGTGCCCGCTAGGGGGAACTTTCCGGTTGGGGTTACGTTCCAGGGGGAAATTTTTTGTTGGTGCACTTACCTACCGGATGCGCCAGATGTAAATAACCCAGTCCGGGTGCATTCATTCCTTAATTCAAGATAGTTGGTGGCGGTAGGCAGAAAATGATTATCCATCGGGCAGAGCGACAAGCAA
>OMKY01169421.1:0-11084 GCA_900302395.1 Bregmaceros cantori
ATATATGTAGCGGTTCGCATTTCTTGGGGAAATTCCATACACACGTGGACTCTGTGACATTCTGTGACCTGCACATTCATGCCAATATTTGGACTGGTTACTGTCTTGGTGTCTCATTGTGATGTCATCGACACTCCCCTCTGCTGTCACCAGACACCAGGGCATTCAGTGTTCCATTGTCATTCTAATTTGACTCTTGAAGAATAAAGAGCTTTTATGATAGAGGCTGTGTTCTTCCTTTACACACATACCTCTACATATATATATATATATATATATATATATATATATATATACATACATACATACATACATACATACATACATACATACATACATACACACACCCCATAAACATTTCAACTAGTAATGTGAAACAAGTGCTGTACTACTTGTTGTACGTCTATTACTTTGTGTGTGGAAGTCCTTCCAACTGGTCATAAGCCCATTCATCCTGGTAGATGGTGGTCATGTCCGAAATCGCTCCCCACTCATTGTGAGCATTGTGGATGTGTATGATCTGTTTTGCACTGTGGTTGCGCTAAATATAAATGCTGTATTGTAAATTGACTTTCAATGACATTTTGTTGAATCCTTGAATGCTTGATCAACACGGCTGTTCGTTCCCCTAAGCGGTTATGATTTACTATTGATGTAAAATGTAAATAATAATATTTTATAGTAATTTAAAATGTCACATGAACGTCCTGCAACACATTTAACCAAGTCAACTGCTTTTTCACATCAAACATACACGTCCAGCCTATGATATTACTATGACAGTGATGAGGTAAATTAACAGCGACGAAGCAGTCTGCTATTCGTGGCTTTTATGAAAGATAAAAGATACCATGAGGGGGACAAATTGTGTTATTTACAAGAGATAATGGTGACATTGTAGTGGCTATGATTGAATACCACAGTAAATATTTTGCACTGTGTTTTATCTGGTTGTTTTGTGTGTGTGTGTGTGTGAATTATGTTTGGTTGCTTGTCTGTTCCAGGGTTAGGAAGTAGTGACAACAATACATATATGAAAACAATACATACCGCACTGCTTCCATACACACATTTTGCTTCTATCCAATTGCTATTACTGTTCTCAAACACAGACACTGCTCTCTGAAACGTACACATCGCAAACCTACCTTCCCATTTCCACATTTTCCCTCCTGCACTCTCTCTCTCGCTCCCTCTCTACTCTTCTGCTCTGCCTTTTTCTCTATCAGTACCCATCACTACCACAAAACGATATACATTGATATCCCTCTATTGGACTTTACCTGCTACCTCTCATAGTCTCACTCTCTCTCACTTCGCATTTTTCATGTGTGTATTCCTCCAGTACCCTCTTTCTTGTATCCCATATTGTGATTGGAATGATGGATGCCCACCCACTATGTCAGGGGGGGAAAGAGTGAGATAGAGACCGATAAGAATGGAATAAGCTGGCAGATAAGATGGTGTAGAGAAGAGTAGAATAACGACAGAGACGGTGGGGATGTATTTATAAAAACAGCAGAAGCAGTGAACATTCATACAACATTATTAATGTGATTTGGGAACCGCAGCCGTTCATTATTTATCATTTATAATACTATTCTCTTTCATCACAAACTTTGAATAATACCAGGGATTGTTATGTTTTAACAAGTGTCCAGCCCAAATGCATTCAATAAAGCAGGCCGCAGTATTGTGCGGTGTGGACTGTGTTCCAGACTGTGTGGAGTGGAGGTGTGTGGTGGCTGGCCAACAGCTGGAACGGGGGCTTTAACCGCAGCTGCAAAATAATAAAATAAATAAATAATAATAATTAAAACAAACAAACAAACAAAACGATTAGTTGACTAACCGTTTGCATATTTTCTTCACAAAATAGTACCCAAAATATTCAACAATCAAAACAGGTTAATGTTGTCAACTTGAAATAATCAAATTTGTTTCTTCTTAACCAACACATGTACAACAATAAAGTTAGTCTGACATAAGGTCATTACAATGGATTCATGGAACATAATATTTTTAGGCTTTTCTTCATATTAATCTTTTTTTTTCAATCAATTACGTCCATTCGATAGTTTAGTAATTAGTATCAAATCTGTATGGCTCAATAGAGCGAAGCATCAGCACAAGGCTGCAAAAAAAATATCTGTTGGCGATTATTGATTATGAAATTTGTTACCTATTCCTTTTATCAATTATAAAATGAATAGGTAACAAATTTCATAATCAATAATCGCCAACAGATATTTTTTGCAGCCTTGTGCTGTGCTGTTGTCCTTTGAAGGAACTGGCCAAGCATTTGCCTATGTCTTCTTGTTGGTTATACTACCATTCGTGTCTTTGATTTCCCAAGGGATATTTTTAGATTTAGACTTAGTTTCTTAATTGTGGCATAGCATTGTCTTGTTTTCCAATTAGTTTTCCAATTTTTAAATGGGTCTTAATCGCCTCTGTGAGTTACTGACAATTCAAAATAGCAGCACACCCAAGACAAATGAAAGCTATTTAAGATGAGAGTATTTTCTAGCTTCATATCGTGTATCTCTTCCCTCAGACGAATCTTTGCCAAGCATAGCATTTGGTTTACTTCCTATTCCCATTCTCCAGAAAAAAAAAATGAACAGCAAATGTGTGTGTGGCTTATTTCAGGAGAATACATGCACGCATGCACCCTGACTGGTCCATATTCGGTTCTGGGATATTTTCCCGCTCATTTCTCGGGTATGCGCCCGGGCCGGGCAAGCATCAATTAGTCTATATCAGCATCTATTTAACAGCAGCAGTTTGGATGGTCAGTCTCAGCAGTTTGGATGGTCAGTTTTTTGCGAGCCTCCCCCTCACCTCCTTCTGTACATCTCTTCAGAGGGCGTGGGATTCAGCTCAGATCCGACAATCTATCTTTTGGTCACTCATCGGAGCACATAGATCCACTGCTCCACCCTAGATCGTATTCCCTGTCCTCCCTTCCCCTTCCTGTTTTAACCTTTATCTTTCATTAGCTATCTTGCTTAACATGCAGAGTGTGGACCTGTACAGGTCCCGATCGCATCTCCCACACATGTAAATCTTATTCATGGATTTGTTTGCAAGTAAATTGGTCTTGAGTTCCTGCATGCTCCGTTGGTCGAACCTGAGAGATGGACACCTGGCACGGCCAGCTAACAGCCCCGAACTGCCATCTGAGATGACCCCATGCAGGTGCATTGCATATCTGTTCAATTTACTTGTAATATTCAGTTAAAACTGTTAATTATAGTATTATACTGTCTTTGGTTCTAGTAGCTTCATGCATCTAGATTACTTTAACTTAATGGCCTCATGCCTCCTAGGTGGTGCCTGACTTACCTACCTCAACGCACATCTCTTGGTTGAATTTGCTGACCTACTGCATTTCTAACCTGACAAACTGCTCAATAAACATTCCAAACATATTTGTGTGTTTATGATTTTGCCCGTCAATTTCCGGTGTTGTACAAATGTAGCTATGCATCTGCTGAATGCACATTTAAGGGATATATCAATGTCTTTTTTTCATGAATAGATTACTATAACAGTGCATATCTGCTAACTCAGGCAAATGTAAATAGACTCAAGATTACATATTTTAAAATGTAGCTCTTACTATTTTGCAATTTGATTCCTGCAATCTGATTTTATACCCAACTCGATTAAATGATGCATAGTATGAAATCTTGGATCAAAATACTTTACAGAGCAATGACAGTGGAATACCATTTGATCGTATCTTATTCAGAAATTAAGTCTGGAGACATTCCAAGAAAATCAGATTACAGCTCGGAACATAAACATTTGGCCGTGGAATGTTTGTGTGATCCCTCAAAAATTGTTCAAAGTGCCACACAGTGACTGATACCGGGAACCGTCTTCATCTCTGTAATGTCTGCTGTATTTGTCTATAGAAAGCAGCTAAATCCTTAAGTTGAATATTTGTGGAAATTATATGCACTGTTGTGCGATCTGCATTCATTGTAAGAAATCAGTGGGGTTGTTGACGTGCTTGTACCTTCCAGCCAACATAATTTCAGACGCAGCTACTGCACAAACCAGAGTAAAGGTCTTATTTGCATTCATCTCTGTCTCTTATGGAGAGCGAGAATGGAGCTTAATCCGGCTACAGTATAACTACTGCCTAGCACATTAACACATCCTCAACTAATAGGCAGGCCTTCACAGCAGCCACCTGTCTCTGCCAAAGCAAGATACGGTTACAGTAAGAGATAAGAGAAATGGAAGAGGCGCAGAGTGTGAGGGTGCAGTTTTGAGACAGAGACGGATGGACAGAGAGAGAGAGAGGGAGGAAGAGAGAAAGTGAGAGTGAAAAGAAACAAGTGCAAGAGAAAGAACGAGAGGAAGAAAGAATAATAATGGGGACTGAAATTCCCCAGCTAAGTGAAAGCTGGGAAGGGATGAGAGTTTGCCGGCATAATGGAGTTCATGTAACGGACAATGAGGTGAACTCTGAGGACGCGGCGAGTGCTGTCACAGAATGACAGTGACGAGAAGACAGTCACCTGGTTTTAAGCGCACAGAGATGGAAAGAGAGTCAAGTGGGGTGCAATAATTAGTTGATTAATCAACTAATTATTGCAATAAAAAATCAACAATTAATTAACTATTATCATCAATTAATAATTGGTAATCGAATTCAGTAATTGTTATTGTCAACAGTTTTGTGCTGATGCTACCCCTACCCTACTGGTCCACAAAACTATGATGTAAATGAATTATAGCAAGTCCGTGCCAGAGTAGGTACATTCATTGTTGGTGCTTAATTTGTTGGCTTGACAAGATTCATCTCTGTGTCGTTGAGAATATTTTGGGCATTTTTTTTTTTGTAGAAAAATATCCAACGATTAGTATAATCGCCTCAATAGTCGGCAACACATCGGCTATTAAAATAATAGTTGTAGCCCTACAAGGAAATGAAGAATGGATCGATAAAATGTCTAGAATCTATTTGGGTGTAATGGAGGCATTTGTGAAATCACCAGTGCTATGATCTTTTTTGTACCTGTGTATAATCATCTTTTTTTGGGGTCCGCATTGGCCGAGTGGTTATGGACACCGCACCTAATGCGACCCCATTCATGTTAGTGGCGCTGTGTCTACCGCAGCGTCCGCAGTGTCGCGAATTCGACTACGCTCGTCTGCAATGTCTACCCCCGATCTCTTCAACCCAGTTTACGACTAATCCTATCCAATAAAGATGGAAAAATGGCGCTGACGCCGGAAAAAAGTAACTTTAAAAAAATTGTCTTTTAAAAAAAAATACTTTTAAAATTAGCAAAGGATTAAACAACATGGGTCTGCATTTAATTTATTGAATAACTCACTCGCTGCCCTGAGGTGGAAGATGTCTATATCGTGGTAAATGGCTTAAAACTGTAATTCTTCCGAGGACCCCCTTCTTGGTGGATCCCTAGGGGGCTGCAGACTCCTGGTTAAGAATGAATGGGGGTTCTAAGACACCATAGTAGACTTAGTGTATGTGTGTGTGTGCTTGTGTGTGTGTGCGTGTGTGTGTGTGAGAGTGTGTGTGTGTCCTCTGACATGGAAGCCAGGTTGACAGGTGGAAATCCATCAGGTCCTGGCACATGCAATCGATTAGAAAGTGTAAAGGGTGAGATAGAGAGGGGGAGAGAGAGAAGGGTTGGGAGAAAGAAAAAGAGAAAAAAATGCACTTTTCCATTACTGATTTTGCGCTCATTATTTTATCGCAATTCAAATTATCGATAAAGTACATGCTCCAGTTTTCATCCAAACTGTCGAAGGGTCTTGGCCACAAATAACGGCAATAAAACATTAAATGTACGTTGTAGGAGAAAGACAACCAAACAAAGACATTGCACGATTCTGCAATTCTGGCTTGAACAGTCTAGTGCCGGTTTACCGGAATCAGACGCCACTAAATACTAGAGAAGGATATTAGGAGTCACAGTTGACACGACCAAACATTTGTTCAAAAGACAATGGAAATCATGGTTTTACCTTGGCACAGGGGAGCCAACACTAAAACAAATAAATTGGGTATTGCCATGAAGAGGACCCCTATATGTCATTTGAACACTCATAAAATAACACAACAATTAAAATATCTGAAAGTGTTCACATATGTAAACGCGCAGACCCTGACGTGTTCTGCCCAAACACACCACCACAACAATAATTATTGCCGCCATCATGCTGGGTCGCCCTTATCATGGTTTTTTATGTGTATCTGTGAGCATGTGCTGGCAGACCTACACTGCCCGACGCAACCACACTGCATAATGATCACTCAGCACAGTGGGGTGGTGGATGTGTGGGTGAGCCTGGCGGCACACCACACATCCACTCTTGCACGTACCATGGAAAATGCACAATATATACCAACGCTTTTCTGTTCATTCAGGAAATTGTTGAGGATCATTATAAGGCAATGTTAATTAAAAATAGGATTAACATAATTTGTATAATTCAATATTAAATACTATTTAAATACTAGGTATACCTCAGTTTGTAATATGAGACCACGCTACACGAACTGGCTCTGCCTGAAGTAATACATTATGGTCCACCCTGGAAAGGGGGGTGGAAGATAAGAAATAGTGATGTTTTGAACATAGCCCAGTCAGCAAGAGCGATGGAGAGACACGGGCAAGATGGACAGAGCCTCCATGCCGGCCAGATCAACATTATACAAAGGTCTTATGGGGTGAGAGATCTTCAAATATTGTTCGATGACCATTCCTGTAAAAACTCTGTAAATACTAAAGTAAAGTTCTATGTTGTGTTCAATTGTATAATTGCAACTCTGCAAGGTCTTTATAAAGCTATTTGAACTCACTAACTGAAGTATGTGCTTTGCTTATAACAGTGTTTATAGAATGCATGATTTCATGAACTGCATGAATTGAGAATTGTGATAAGGAGCAGATTGGTTTGCATGAAAATTTAATATATGCATGGATATCATTAAAACAGTAGATTTGGTTCAAACCCACATTCAATATCAACAACAAAATCCACAACCCTTTGCAATTGTGGATGTAGTTTGCCGCCTCTCTTGCTATTAAAACCACAAGACTTAAGAACCGTTTCTTACCCTGTGCAGTGATGCTGTTGAACTGCATGGGCAAAGTGCAGCATTGATCCCTGCAGAACGTGATACGGACTAATGACTAGCACAGTTGGGCAGCCATTTTCCTTTATATGGTGCCCAAGTCTATTTCCGTGCTACAAGTTAAGGACGTGTCACTTTTCAAGTTTTTCGTGATGTCTGCGGGAGCCTGCCGCGGTCAGCCAGAAGCTTTAAGGTGGACACCGAACAGGTCTACAGAGGCTCGTCGGGGCAAAACAGCGAGCCCGCCACGCAGACCAGACGATCTGCTGGATTCCCCAGCTCCATGCAAACTTCACGGATCCGCCAGGTCGCCCTGAAGAGCCGATATGAGGCTGCAAGGGGGTCAGACCATCCGAGATGCAGGATTCCAATGTGCACACGCTAACTCCCAGAGACTCACAACAGCAACCTTACTCGATGCTGTAATAGTTACAGTTTCAACCTAATACATTTTATTATTTTATTAATGTATAATTTTTATTTATATTAGCCGCAAACATGGAGATTACAAATTGTTGGGATATTTTCTACCCCTCTAAAATATATATTTTTTAATTTATATGCAAACAAAAAAAAAACCCATTTTTGACAATTTCATAGACAAAGGGTGTAATCTCAACTTTAAGGATGAAATCATCCAAGTGTGCACAAACTCTGGCAGAGTATACTACTTTGTTAGCATAGCTCGGCCCTACAGATTGTCAAAATGGGGTGAAGATAGAAGTAACTAAAAACTGGGGTCCGCGTTGGCCAAGTGGTTATGGACACCGCACCTAACGTGACCCCATTCATGTTAGTGGCGCTGTGTCTACCGCAGCGTCCGCAGTGTCGCGAGTTCAACTCCGCTCGCCAACTTGTCTGCAACGTCTACCCCTGATCTCTTCAACCTAGTTTCCGACGAATCCTATCCAATAAAGATGGAAAAACGGCGCTGACGCTGGAAAAAAAAACTTAAAAAAAAAGAAGTAACTAAAAAGCGGCACGTTCAATTTTGTGTAAGGAAGTGACTAGAATAAGGTGGCGTTTTCCTTTAGAGGCAACTCCAGCTTTTGTCTATCTCTGTCATTTTTTTTTGCATGTCAGCGTCTGTATATTCAGCCTCCCAATCCGTCTCTCTCTGTGCCACTACCTCTCCGGTACTTTGTGTGCCAGGCACGTGTCTTAATTAATGAGTCCTTATAGTGGCCTAATGACTCATCTAACCCCCGCTTTCAATCCGTCACAGGCCGGCGTGTGCCATACACTTCGTTAGCCCCCACCCCTTTAACGCTACCCAGTCACCCAACACCACATCCTTTTTTAAGCCATGCTGGCGACAGCGAGAGAGAGACAGAGTGGGGGGCAGGATGAGGGCAGAGAGAGAGCGAGGGAGAGAGAGATACCCATCTCAGGCGCACGCACAATCCAGGACGGAAAGTCGGTGAAAGGAACATGATGGCCAAAGATCCCCCACACACTTTCAAATACACACACATATACACACATAAACTTGTGCAAGCACAAACACACGTGTGGACGGACACACACACATGCAGTGACGTGAGTTGGCAATTGATTTTATTAATTGGATTAAATGGCAGTGATTTATTGTTTCATTGTTTGGTCCCTCTACCGCTCAAACGTGTTCAATAAATGTTTGCTCCCAATGCCAGTCATCTTTACCAGCGTCTTAGCCCTGCCCATTCTCTTGGATACTGAACACTGATAAGCTCCACAGCGACATAAACAATACAAGATAACAAGTAAGCTTGGCTGAAAACCAATATGTTAGCATGGAACAGTAGGCTCTTCAATGGTAATGCTGAAGTGGAAATGCTACGCACCAAAACGTTTACAATATTGTGCTACACAGTCCAGTCCAGTCAATTCGATAGTCAGAGCACGTTACAGACATACAAACAAACATACAAAGAAAACACAAAAACATTAACCCTCGGATGATCAGGGCCCTAGTTCATCAACAAGGCTTAAAAAACGGTTGCTTAGCTTGAGAGGGTGAGGCTTGACTAAGCGTCACCATGTTGACGAGCTAGAAACAATTTCATTAACGGAGCTTAACTGTGAGGAGACGGAGCTTAGCCAAGCCTCACCATCACGCTGACTGAGCAGTTAGGCATGAGAAGTCGATCAGAGAATTGTTGATCGCAAAAATGCGCAAGCCGGCGCATTGAATAGTCAGCTCGTATTTACCATTCAAGTTGTGTCCTGCCTCAAGTATCCAGCAACTCTTTTTCATGGCTGAGATCCCGGTTCGATCCCCACTCCCAGCAAATGTTTTCTTTTAATTTAATATTGTTAGAATCAGGGCTTGAAAACAGAATTATTTTTTAAATGTTCTGTTCCGAACGGTTCAGGCAGGTCTCTGTTTAACCTTTTTTGTTCTCTGAACCATTCCGCCACCGAAATATCGGTCCTGAACCGGTTCAGAACACAAACATTTTGTTTGTTCTTAAAGTTCCTCATATTGTGAAATGCTAAGTTAGGTATAGTTTATGCAAAATATATTTGGTGGACTTTCAAACTTCTGTGTAACTGTATTAACATTAAAAGGGGGTTTAAAACGCCACTACATTCAACTCCTAATCTGTCCACAAGGTACAGCCCCAGATGCATGAGGCATGATGACTGACAGTGAAATTTGGATGCATGATCAACCGGAAATAGTCTCCCAGACATAGGAAATGTTCAAATATATAGGGAACAGAAAAAAAAACGTTTTTAACCGTTTTTGTGGATTTGCGGAACATTTGAATACATCTTTTTTCGTTTCCGTTTCCGCTCCTCGTACAATTCCATAAATGTCTGTTTGTTTCCGGTTTTCGTTTTCGTTCCTTTAACCGGTTCGGAGCCCTGGTTAGAATGTAATTGCGGTGAAACACTACACCTCAAATGCATCATTAACATTAAATGACATCAATTGCTATGTAAAGGGTTTTGCATAGATAAAGTAAAAACGTCTGTCTGCACGCAGATTCAAATTGGCTAACTCTGGAATCGCTCAACTCATTGCGGTCCACCGTTGATATGCGCACAGCCTATATGCCCGCAGGCGATCGGAGATTATATTTAATGCAAGCGCTGCGTCCGTGCAGCACTAGCCAGGGTATCTGCAGCTACGGCTGATCCACAGATGCGTAAAAGGTGGTGTATCCTTTTATATCGGCACTGATTAAGGAATCGACCCCTCTTCTCCTTCGCAGGAGCGTGGCTCTCCGGTCAACACACAGCCCTATTTAGAGAGCGGTGTGCGTTCTGGGGAAAAGCGATTAACAAATATAATTTGATTTGTGCGTGGGGTTTACCCTCATGCCAGCCAAATGGCCAGCAGGTGCCTGCAGTTTTGCAGTTTTGATTTCTCCATAAAGTATTTCTCTGTATCTGTTCAACATGTTAGTTTATGTTAATGCAGTTTTTTGTGCAGAAAGACCACGTGGACACTGTGACATTCTATGACCAGCACATTCATGCCCATATTTGGGACTGGTGTTACTGTCTTGGTGTCTCATTGTGATGTCATCGACACTCCCCTCTGCTGTCTACCAGACACGAGGGCATTCAGTGTTCCCTCCTCATTCTGTTTTGACTCTCTTTGAATAAAGAGGTTTTATGATAGAGGCTGTGTCCTTCCTTACACACATACCTCTACATTGGTGACCCCGACTGCTCTTGGAAGTTTCCTAGAGCCCTGGCGCCCGGGGGGGCCAGCTACCGGTGTCTGACGCCACTGGGAGGACACTCGCCACAGCCGGACACTCGGATCTCTACGTTGGCGACCAGCTACCTCCAGCTGCCTCCCACCGGCACCGCAATGGTGCCTCTGCGGTCTACACATGGTCCATCGGACGACTCTACAGCCGTCTCAACTCGCACTACGATCGCCGCCTGATCGTACCGGCGTCTGACGCCACTGGGAGGACGCTCGCCACAGCCGGACACTCGGATCTCTACGTTGGCGACC
>OMKY01169446.1:0-11001 GCA_900302395.1 Bregmaceros cantori
AATGTTAATTCCCATAATCAAAATTGTCCAATTCACATGTATAGGTGAGCACAATAAACAATTCATTTTAATTAACAATGGCATTGGACGGAAACTAATTCATTAATCAACTACAAGCACTCAGACATTGCAAACCTGCGCCCTATGGTACAAAAACAGAACCTTTAGTGCTAGCAGTATGTGTAGCAACCCATTATCGATGCAAGTTTTCGTAGAGTAGCGCCATTGCGCTCGACGCCACCGGCCAACTACAATTTCCCAGCGGCCCCTGGACCCGGAAGTCTAGTCACGTGACTAACGTAAGCGCAGAGCGGTCTATCGTTGAAGTTGGTGATCGGTATGATTGCGTTTATTATACGCTTTTGGAGTAAATTTTTCACGAGTTACTTTCTACTTTTACTCAAGTAAATTTGAGGTGAAAAAAACTACTTTTTACTGAGATGTCAGTAAAAAGTACTTGGTACATTAACTCTGCCTTTAGCGACACCCGTTGGGAACTGTTGGCACATATGTTGATGTCATATCTCTCTCGGGTGCTTTCTCTCTCGCGCTCTCTCTCTCTCTTGGTGTCTCTCGCTCTCTCTCTCTCTCCCACTCGGTCTCTGTCTCTCTCTCGGGCTCTCTCGAGCGATCATTTTTTCTTCATTCATTTTTTTAATTCATTTTTTAAACGGAAGGTTACTCAGTACTTTTTTGTGGAACTTTTTTTTACTTTTACTTGAGTAACTATTTGGATGACTACTTTTTACTTCTACTTGAGTAATATTTTGCTGAGGTAACAATACTTACTCAATTACTTGAGTAATTTTTATGGCTACTCAGCCCATGTCTGTCGAGGGGAGGAAGCAACACGGCTAAAAACAACCTGCTTCGCGGCTACGCCCGGCGCAGGTAATTATCATCAATAAATTGATGAATCAGTTGCAGTGCTGGTTAAAATCCTACTTTCTGGAGTCGGAAAGTAGGACAAATTTGCTTCAATGCCATCTTTACTGTCTTGTTTTATTACTTAGTCTTGTTATAGTCTTGTTATGGTGCCTTGAAACACAATACTTCTAAACATCACGGTGCCGTTTTCATTTACTCCGACATCACTGCATCCAGCTCTCACCATCTCTCTCTCTCTCTCTCTCTGCCTAGCGCTCTCTCTCTCTCTCTCTCTCTCTCTCTTTTGCTCTCTCTGCCTAGCCCCCTCTCTCTCTCTGCCTAGCGCTCGCTCTCTCTCTCTCTCTCTCTCTCTCTCTCTCTCTCTCTCTCTCTCTTCCCCACACACACACATTTTATTAACCACATTAACTATCTACTCCTGCCTTCTCTGGTTTTCACACGTTCTCCATTACTCCCTCTTAGCATTTACTACCTGTTATTGATCCCTCCTTTACTGCTACTCTGTCTCTCCTCTCTCATCACTCACTCCCTCCACAATCTAGGCATCCATTATTCATCGTTCAAACCTACTTGCTGCTTAATCTCTGTCTACTGTAGGCGTGTGCTGTGAGTTTTCAGACAAGCAGGTGAGTACTTACTGGCTACAGACACGACTGCTTTGTTCAAACAATGGCGACGCTGCGTGAAGTACGTGCTCACCTCACAGCATGGCCCACCTCCATCCCACCCGGTATGTGCTACAGAGCCCTGCTCATCAAGACAACAGTTACGCTAGGTTTCCACTGCAGACTTTTTTTTCCCCCCGTCCGTCACCCGCAGCGCCGTCCGAATATTTTCTGGCCGGATTCCGTCCGGGAAAAAAAATGGTGGTTTCCACAGTAGACCACTACAGAATGCGGCGCTCTGGTGGACGAACTTGGTATTGCACGCGCCTTTTGTTGAAATGCCTTTTTCTCATTTTTTTTTCCGTCTTCCTCCTTTTGATGCGCTGGAGCGCACAGTCCCGATTGCTCAGCTGCTGTCAATCACTGAACTCACGGACCCGCCCTTCCCGCCAGACGGTGCCTGTGGGAAAAATCTAAATAAATGATTCCCCGGGACATTCCCGTGCGGAGTCCGTCCGGCGTCCACTGATGTGGAGCTTACCACGACGGTCACAACACTTTTTTGTTTTTTGCACGGAGTTCGGACGGCGCTGCGGATGACGGACGGGGAAAAAAAAACCTCTGCTGTGGAAACCTAGCGTTATTTTGTTTCCCCAAATGCGGGCTCGCTATTGAACACTGTACAACAGATGTGCTAATGGACTGCCAACAGCCTACAAATACTGCCCCACAATAGACTACTGTATGCTGCACAGTACGAGCGAAGTACGTTCTCAACAAGGCAACACAACCGTCTCTATCTCTTTCTCTCGCTCTCTCTCCTTGTTACAAGTCAGCGGGAGCATCTGGCCAAACTGCGCCCCTCGTCCGCGGACCGCACATCGACATCCAAGGTGCCCACATCGTCCGCGGAGCCTCGCCCGACCCCGGATTGAGGCAGCCCCATTGCCTTAGATCAGGTACGACGCCTGGCTGAGCACGTCAAGCATTGAAATATAAGGGCAAGTCACACGCCAATACGTCGATGAGATCAAACCTTATCGCTTGACATTGAATTAATCTGGCTTCGTTCTTTTCCTGTTTCCAGGACTCTCCTCCCGCACCCGATCCGGTCCAAATGAACCTGGATGAGCCGAGTAACGTTGTGGATGAATCGTGATTCTGTATTTGTATTTGCTTCCTCTCCTTGTGAGATCGCTTGCCTAAATATAATAAAAGGGGTTTTCACCCTCTGTTTTGCCTTTCTCTGGGTTCAATTCAAATTATCAATATTGACTGTTGACACTCCTCTTTCACAATCTCTCTCACCTTCTATCTGTGTGTGTTTCTCTCTCTCTCGCTCAGCTTATATGTCTGTGTCTCTCACCTTCTCTGTCTTCTAGTCTCAGTTTCGCTCCCCATCTCTCTCTCTGTGTTTCTCTGTTTCTCTCAATAAACGTCAATCTCAGTCAACCTATATGTCAACCTCTCAATCAATCAAATATGGCTTTATTGGCATGACAATGATGGGCATCATTCACTGCCAATGCATACACAGTAAATCTTGCAGTGTTAAATATGCAGTGTCAACGTTTATTGACTAGTTTATTGTTACAACAAAGTTTATTATTATAACAACAGAGGGAATTGAATACTTACTAGTTTTGGTGTTAAGTTACAAGGCACCGTGTCAATTAGACTCTACAAAGCCCCGCCCAAAGCCCCGCCCACCTCGTCCTCTCTCTAACTTTAAAGACCGCCATTTTCATTGAGTTGTGATTCTTGCGGCACCCGACCCTTGGCGCGGACCGAGCTTCGGCTCAGACCCCAGGGGTTTGGTCGCAGCGGTGCTGAGGCCGCTGTGACGCAGGCCCTCGCGGCCTTCGTCCGCTGAGATTGAGACGCCCGTCCCTTTACAGGTGTGGCGGCGGTGCTATCCTCTGCGCCCTCCCCGGGGCACACGGATAACCACTGTCTCAGGTCGACGTTTAACACTATGGAAATAATGAATTTAACACCAAATCTGATAAGGACCAAATACACTCGGACACAGTGTTGAATATAACTCTTTAAGTGTTGATTTAACACTGCAACATTTTACTGTGTACATATAACAACCATATAGTGAACAGCAGCCAGTCAAACGGTGGAAAAACAATATAAAACCTATTTGCATTTAACAATGTGCACAGATCACGAGCTCACAGATCACATAGAAATAAAATAACTCTGCAGTCTCGCGTCACTGAAACCAATATTGGCCACAATCAAAAGCAGATCTCTAAAAACTCTCACAGGTTATATAAAGCACTCCAATATCGAAAACTCTGCCTAAAGGGATTAATAGAAGGTAAACGAAGCAGGCAACCCAAACAATGGTGCGAAAACATCTAAGAATGCTAAGGACTTGACCGACCCAAACAGAAAATACTGGATCTGCACCTTTGGAGAAGGTTGACCCATGTTGGCGCACATTCTGCGACAAGCATTGAAATATAAGGGCAATAACATAAGATAAAACCATATCACTGACATGCACAGACATGTAAGACAATAGCTGTGTCCTAAATCGCCCCCTAACCCCCATATAGTGCACTATATGGGGCGCACGCCATTTTGTAGGGATGTCCGAATTCTCCATGTACCCTATATAGTGCACTGAAACTATCCCACAATGCACCGCAAAATGTAGTGAGCATCGGATGTACCCTGGACGGACCAATATAACCCATAATGCATTGCGAGACGTTTTAAAAAGGACCTAAACTTAAAAATAAAAAAAATGCCGCGGCGGGAGTAAATAGCGAGCGACCACGGCAAATCGTTATAAATACAAGTACCTCTGACTTTTTGTGATGATTGTTGAATTTTATAATTATATATTTTAATAATTATATTTTATAATAATTTTGACGGCGCCAACTCTAGTGTCCGAAATCTCGGCTGTTGCTGTTGAGTGCACTATATGGGGGATAGGGAGTAGGGGATAGGGAGCGATTTCGGACACAGCCAATGTATAGTAATAATCTTCAGGTATGGCTGCCACGTATGGTATGCTACTTTTTGACGAGGCCACTACTAGTTTAGTTTTCCGTGCTCGTCTCCTTATTCCTGGAACAAAACCCAAAGTAAACCAATTAAATCTGGACAACAACAATACCGAGTGTTAAGGGCACACATGCTGATCTCGTAGGCTGCAACCGACCCATGCCAATTAGAATGATGGGGGCACGAGCACTGGAATAAATACAACTGGCAGTGGGTGCATGTTGTGTGTAAATAGGCGAGGGGGAGAGAGAGAGATAGAGAGAGAAAGAGGAGATAGAGAGAGAGAGAGAGAGAGAGAGAGAGAGAGAGAGAGAGAGCTCTCTCTCTCTCTTTCTCTCTCTCTCTCTCTCTCTCTCTCCTCTTTCTCTCTCTCTTGCACTCTCTCTCTCTATATCGTATTATAGGAGAAATTGTCCTATTTTTTTTCCTGAAAGCTACTCAGTACTTTTGCTACTTAAGTAGCTTTTTTGAGGAGTACTTTTTTTACTTTTACTTGAGTAACTATTTGGATGACTACTTTTTACTTTTACCTGAGTAAGATTTTGCTGAGGTAACAAAACTTTTACTTAAGTCATTTTTATGGCTACTCTGCCCATATCTGCATATGCCCATTCGAAACCAAGGAGGACGGCATTTCTTTTTACATAAACATTTATAATTAATATTTGAAAATGAGGGGTCTAATCAGTTAAAATGAATCCACAATCAATCCCACCACATCACATCGGCCTGGACCCCAACAACCACGGAGAGACACACACTTTGTCATTAGTGTGTGTAAGGCAGGGCGTGCTGGGGGCTGCAGTGTTTCCAATGAGAATGACTGGTGCTGATGGCCGAGGGTCTGCAGTGATGGAGTGGAGAGTGTGCGCTGCATTCCAAGCAGGAAACCCCATCAGAAGCTTTCACACACACAACCAGTATGGATGGGAATATCGGGGAGTCCTTTGAAAATGTAATCCCTTACAGTTAGCATGACCCAGAGTTAGCCAAAGGCTAGTTTTCGTCTGTAGTCCCTGGTAAGGTCACAAGTTGAGAACAATAAAAGCAATCATAACTAGAAGCCCTTAGAGAGTTCAAACCGGGGTCACTGATGTCAGAACATCTAGAAGCCATTATGTCGCTTATATGATACAGAAATGCATCAAAATCCTATCACTTGTCACCAGTGGTAGGCGAGCACGCTTTTGGTGCTACGTGGGATTATAGCAGGGCTTTGAACCGGTTCAAGGAACGAAAACCCGGAACTTTTAGTATTTTCCAGGGAACAGAAACGAAACCGGAAACATTACTATTTTTTATGTTCCGGAACAGGAACACTTATTTTAAAATAATGGTAACCGGTTTTATTTTGTTCCTCAAAAGAGTGCACTTGGGGATAACTTCAGAAATAAAACAAGAGTATTTATAAAATCTATGATGCAGCAGTGAAGTAGGAATCGTCACGGGACTTTCTGCAGCGCGTTGTTGTGGGTTCGCCCCGACACGCAATGGGACCTCGGCTGTAGAGCGCTACCAGCGGGCCTCTGTAGCGAGTCACTTTGGGTTCGCCGCAACAAATATTACATAGCATTAAACAGCTGACAGGAACAAAATTAACCGTTCCAGGAACAGTATTTTTTTTGTTCTCATCAGGCTTACTTTGCAGCCATTCCATTCACCCAAAACAACATGTGACCAGATGTAATTGGAATTGTATTTGTCGTTATTCCAGAATATTCCAATAGAGCGATGAGCAAAATGGGGTGGATGATGGGTTATAGGCCACACATCAAATTTTAAATCAGTGGGTGTTTTGTTTGACAAATTCAGCCACTTCGCCACCCCACCCCGATGCCCTACACAGTCTGCTATACAGAGGAGTGGAAGTGTGTTTCTTCTTTCTGGACATGAGGGATGCATTCAATTTTGAACAATTTTGATAAAATCTGATAGCTGTTGGCAGAGATGAAGAGATCCCATGATTCACGTAGTCCAGACTAACATCTCCACACCAACGTGTTTTCATTTTGAATGACAAACACAAAACCCACTGGGAGGGTTTAGATTAAAACCCGGCTATTGGAAAATCTCTCTGCTCAAATAAAGCAACTTTATTCTGCTTAAAATTATTTGCAAATATTGTGCCAGTGCCTCGGGAGGTGGCATGGAGTTTTCATCAAGACCACCGTAATTCTGTAAGCGTGTTAAGTTGCTAATCTCATATAATCTCTTGAAGTAAAACCAGCACAGTTCTCAGAAGTTTGAGCAAGTGTAGTAGCTATTTGAGAAATGTAATACTAAAGACCATTTAAAAAAACACAGAATAATTACAGAGAGGGAGAGAGGTAGATGGAGTGAGCACAATAAGAGCTGTAACTTACAACTATTTCAACAGTTAAAAGTTACTTACGGTGGCCATCAAGCCACACAGGAAACTTAGACAGCTACTTGTGCACCTGAAGGACAAGATCCCACCAGACAAAAAGTGTAATGCAATTTATTAAATAACGTGTGGAACATGCAATAAATCTTACATTGGACAGACAGGGAGAAGTTTTAAAAGCAGGAGGTCGGAGCATCAAAGAGAATGTGAAAACGAAACAGCGGGTTGCCTCACACGGGCGAGAAAACAATTAGCAATAAATTCCGACCTCAAATCGGCCATATCAGATCACTGCAAAAGGAACAACCACATTATGGACTCGTTTTATTTCTGAAGTCCCAGGCAGGAGTCGTATCTACGGTTTGTCTGCCTAGAGCTAAATTATTTTCGTGAGTCCAATCTTTACTCACGTTATTCGGCCAGTATCTCTGGCGTATTGTGAGAGTTCCACAACTCTCTCCTTGGGCTTAATGCCCAGTCGGCATTGTATCCAGTGCCACCAAGCACGCACCTTTAACATGCATTCACACATCCAAACTTCCATATTGCATGTTCAATAGTAGTTGTAAACAACTACCAGCAGGACCCGTAACAGACTGTCAATGGAACCCATCTGAGGTCCACCGTTTAGGGATACTTCCTCACCTGGTTCTTCATGTCAAGCTTGGGGCACGGCCGTCCTCCGTCGAAAGCCTTTTCTCTCAGCCACCGGGACCTGAACTTTAACCCCGCTCCACAGGAGGCGCTGCAGGCCGACCACGCTGTCCAGGCGCTCAGTTTACAGTCCAGCGGACACGGGACGTGACAAGCATCCGTCAGGTAGCCTGTGGTGAATGAGAGAAGGTTTAGGCGGTGCCCATTGGTTCTTTACAACTCCACAATTATAACCAGCGGTGTGCGTAAAGGTGCTTTATTTAGTCACACATGCATAAATGCAGGGATGAGCAGTAGCGCATTACATTTACTCAGTTACAATTTTTTTGTGTACTTTTTAACTTTTGGAGTACATTTTTCACAAGTTACTTTCTACTTTTACTCAAGTAAATTTGAGGTGAAAAAAACTACTGAAATATCAGTAAAAAGTAGTTGTTACATTAACTCTGCCTTTAGCGACGCCTGTTGGGAGCTGTTGGCACATATGTTGATGTCATATCTCTCTCTCGGGCGCTTTCTCCCTCGCTCGCTCTCTCTCTCTTGGTGTCTCTTTTTTCATTAATTTTTTTACTCAGAAAGTTACTCAGTACTTTCACTACTTAAGTAACTTTTGTGGAATACTTTTTTTTTACTTTTACTTGAGTAACTATTTGGATGACTACTTTTTACTTCTACATGAGTAATATTTTGCTGAGGTAACAATACTTTTACTTAAGTAATTTTTATGTTTAGTTACCCAACCTTCAAATATAATCTTAAAAAAATGGTTAAAGGAGACCCAGACCTGCAACCACTGATCTCATTCATTGTGTTTGTGTCTTTTTATTTTATTTTATTTCTCACTGTTTTTGTTTTAGTAATTCATGTATTCACGTTTTACTGAGTTCCCCTCTTTTTGACCTGCCCAGGGACTACAGATGAAAATTAGCTGTTGGCTAACTCTGGCCCATTTACATGACCTTCTCATGTTGATCAATGAGCGCTGTCCCTGTTCTAAATAAACAAATAAATAAAATAAAATAAATAAATAAATATGGCTATTCAGCCCATATCTGCATAAATGTGCAGTGAAGTTCTTCCTCAAAGGTATGTGATGTATATGCATGTACATTACATACACGTACAGTAACATTCTTCCTCAAAGGAATAAAAGGTACTTTATTTAGTCGCACATGCCTACATGTGCGGTAAAATCCTTCCTCCGCATTTAACCCATCCCTGAGGAGCGGTGGGCAGCCACGGTGCGGTGCCCAATTCCAGGTTCTGAGCCATTAACCAGAACATCCTTTTTGCGCTGGGGGAAGCCGCAGTGCCCGGAGCAAACCCACACAGACACGGGGATAACATGCAAACCCCCCTATTATATTAAATGTAATCATAATAGATATAATAATGTCCACACAAATCACTCCAGTATGACATGTCAGATAGCAGAGTTTAATTTCCAAGTACAATGTTCTTAATAGAAGAGTTAATGGAAATGTGGGATTAGCTTAACATTGGTGTTTTGCTGCATCCATTGGTAAAAGCAAGTCTTTTATATTTAAAATGCACAAGAGATCAGAGGCCAGCCAGAAAGCAGTAGTTTAGGGTCAGTAGCTCTTGACCCTTCGTAGATGTTGTCGTGGCATCGTTTGGGTTGTCTGCCTCAGCTTCTTTTTACCTTTCACAAATCCTTCATGTCAAGAGTTCGGTTGACGTCTGATTTCAGAGCACTTTATATGTCCGTAGACGTTTAGAGATCTGCTTTTCATTATTGTCATTATGCGTTTGAGTGACGTCCGTCTGCCGAGTTCTTTTATTGCTAGACTAGAAAATAGTGTGCGGCACAACACACTGGAGAAGCACACACATCTCAGCCAGAGCTTTGAACCAATATTTTTTCCCAAGCGTTTCGTTCTGAACAGAAACAGAATTATAACGCTTCCGGTTATGTGTTCCACCAATAAATTGAGAGTTCCTGAACCGGTTAGAACAAAAAAAATATTGTTCCCGGAATGGTTAATTTCGTTCCTGTCAGCTGTTAATGCTATGTAATATTTGTTGCGGCGAACCCAAAGCGACTCGCTACTGAGGCCCGCTGGTAGCGCTCTAGAGGTCTCGTGCCGTGTGGCGGCGAACCCACAACAACACGCTGCAGAGAGTCCCACAGCGATTCCTACTTCACTGCTGCATCGTAGATTTTATAAATACTCTTGTTTTATTTCTGAAGTTATCCCCAAGTGCACTCCTTTGAGGAACGAAATAAAACCGGTATTAACCGGTTACCAGTATTTCAAAATAAGTGTTCCTGTTCCGGAACATAAAAAATAACGTTTCCGGTTTCGTTTCTGTTCCCTGGAAAATACAAAAAGTTCCCAGTTTTCGTTTTCGTTCCTTGAACTGGTCTCAGCCTTCCCGGCTACCTCACATTGTGCGTTAACTGCGGTGCTAGGTGGCGCTGTGCGCGGAGAGTCATTAATAACGCGGGGGTCCCCTCGGCCGTGCAGCAGCAGGTTAGTGTGACTGATAACCCCGGCGCCGCGCGGCGATGGCACGGCCGACGATGACTCACGCTGCGAAGCGGATCACCGGTGGCATTTCTCCACACTGCCGAGGAGTGTCGGCGTGTGGTGGATTCTCTCCCCTGCCCGGAACTTAAGGAGTTGCTTACAGAAGCTGAAAATGAAAATGATAGCTGTGTTGCGTTGGGAATTCTAAGGGATTTCTGTGGAGGGAGGGATACGGCGGAACCCTAGCCTGGTGTCGTTTGCTATTTTTACGCAACATTGCTGGCATTCTTTTCATGCAAGTAATTATAGGTACACAGACTGGGCCTGTAAATAGACTCAGCCTGTTCATCAACTGGCCAAATACATTGGCTGTGTCCGAAATCGTTCCCTATCCCCTACTCCCTATCCCCCATATAGTGCACTCACTTATAGTGCACTCAACAGCAACGGCCGAGATTTCGGACACTAGATTTGGCGCCGTCAAAATTATTCTGAAATATAATTATAAAAAAATAATTATAAAACTCTACAATCATCACAAAAAGTCAGAAGTACTTACATTTATAACGATTTGCCGCGGTCGGTCGCTATTTACTCCCGCCGCGGCATTTTTTTTTACGTTTAGGTCATTTTTAAAACGTCTCGCAATGCATTGTGGGTCATATTGCTCCGTCTAGGGTACATGCGATGCTCACTACATTTCGCGGTGCATTGTGGGATACTTTCAGTGCACTATCTAGGGTACATGGAGAATTCGGACACCCCTACAAAATGGCGTGCACTACATGGGGGTTAGGGGGCGATTTCGGACACAGCCACTATGATTGTTGATAGTATTGCTCTGAGGGGGGGATGTTAGTAATCCTCAGGATGGCACGGGAGGCGATTGTATACGCAATGTAATACAGCGGACTATACCACGTGTGCGATGATGATGATGATGAAGCAGCAGCTGGTTGGCCCGCCGCGC
>OMKY01169460.1:8903-29161 GCA_900302395.1 Bregmaceros cantori
CTACAGGGTTCTTTCAAATGGATGGTGGTAACTTGTGGTGTGCTATTCCACACCCAAATGCTCTCGTGCGGATCTGTGACCCACAAATGCATGATTTAATAATCAGTGCAACCCGTTGCATTTTCTCATTCTTTTTGGTATTACTAGTAGAGCATGTGACGACTCTGTGAGTAACTTCAAGTTAGATTTTGACTGTATTTCATCAATATTTATACAAAAAGGTTAACGAAGCAAGGGGAGTGATGTGTAACTGCTCACAGACCGACATCTAGTGGTCGGATTTTGAACTGGAGTGCGTTTTGTGTGTTTTTGTGTCCACGTACCGCGGCCTTCTAACAGACTTTATATACATACATATAGGCACCGGAAGTGACCTGCAGAAGCGCGGGACAAAATGACTCCCCCCAGTGTTTCGCACGTAAACTTGTCTATTGGCTTAAGAGAAGTTATTCTCTGGAGTTCTTATAATAATAATCCCCTTTGTGGTTTCTCAGATGATGATTTGTCATACATCGCAGGAAGTGGTGCTTCTGTGTTACAGAACTTGATGTAACTGGGCCCCAAATTGTATAATATACTTACTAAATGGAATGTGTTAAAGAACATGTTGATTGTTTAATTGCAGCTTGATGTTAAAGCATCCATACTGCTTTGCTCAATCACCCAGAGACATTTTACTCTTTAAAATGCTTTTCCAGTTGCGTGAGGGGACCCTGGGAGAGACGTGGCAGGTGTCCTATCCACTCAAGGTACTGTCCAAGATGCTGCTGCGCGCAGACCAAGAGAAATGTCAGCGCTTGGCGTCTGAGCTCAGTCTGCCACACCTTCTGTTTGACCTGGTCTCTGCCATGGGAGACAAACTTCCTGAGCTGGAGGTAAGACCTTCTGTTTGACCTGGTGTCTGGCAAGCCAGAACCAACTAATCGTCCACATATCGCACGCGACTAGAACGAACATTGGGTCTGGTCTCGAGCGAATCAACAAATCTAATTTGACAGCCGGCCAATCAAAGCCACTTTGAGGCGGCTCTCTCTGTGAGATGAGATATGGGCGGAGTTTGGTACGTTACGTGACCAAGAAGCGCCGTCGTCACTTGCTCCGCTTACTGTGCTGTGATTGGATAACTTTAAAATATTACTCCTCCACCACATGCCACACCCTTTTTTGATACGCTTGAGACCAGAAGCAATGTTCGCTCTAGTCGCGTGCGATGCGTGGACGATTCGTTCGTTCTGGCTTGCCAGGCTAGGTGTCTGCCATGGCCATGGGAGATAAGCTCTGGTGTTGCTACTGTTCTTCTGTTCTAACAGTAAAACATTCCCCTTGGTATTGATTAAAGTGTCCATATACATGTTCACCCGCTGATGTTAAAACTCTTTGTTCGAAGGAACCCTGGGCTGAGGGTGTTCTGGAGGAACTCCTGGCTGTCCTTCTAGTCTACTGGAACCAGGGAGGGGAGGCCTGGGCCCAGGATGAACCCAGGTACCTTTTTTATTTGGAGTCTTATACTGATAGAGATTCAAGATTCATTTTAATTCGCCATATTGCATATACATCACAGCAGTACACACACATGGAATTTTAGTTGGGCATGAAAAATGTCTGAAGATCAACAAGTAATGAACAAGGTCTAAACAAAAAAAGCACCCAAGTTATAAAGTGACACTGGCATAGAGTCAACACATGTGACATGTCAACATATCAAGCAGGGCTACCGCCTGCGTTCAGTAGCATCACTCCGTGTGGGAAGAAACTGTTTTTCAGTATAGAGGTCTTAGTGCGCAGGGCTCTGTAGCGCCTGGCCGAGTGGAAGAGGAATACAGGGTGGTGCACTGGGTTGGAGGGAGTCCGCTACGATGTTTTTTGCCCGGTTCTTCACCCTGTCCTGGAAAAGGTCCTGCCATGATGGTTGGGGGGCGCCGATGATTTTCTCCGCTATTCTGACCACCCGCTGCAGTCATAGTCTGCCAAATTTTGTGGCAGACCCGAAGCAGACTGTGATGGAGGAGCAGAGGACAGACTGCTTTATAAGTTGCCCTCTATTCTTATCACAAAATTACCAATACCAAGGTGACCTGGATCGTACACCGTGATAAATGGAATCAATTTTGAATGATTACATTTGATGTGGCTTTCTATTTCTTCAAAAATCATCTGTCATTTCAATTTCAGAGATACATATCTATTTAATTTGTATGCAAAATGGTGCAGTCTTTGTTAGAAACAAACAGAATAGTGAAGACGTGTGCGGTGCTGTGCCCCCTGCAGGTTGGAAGAGTTAATGAAGCCCATCGCTGAGATCTTCAGTGCTGCTGCCCCGCGTCCTGCTGTGAGTTCTTTGTTTTCCATCTGAACCACAGCATTTATACAACAACATTTGCAGGGGCCTGGACACAGTTATTCTCAAATAGCAACACATGTCATTTGACACATAATGATTGTCAATGAAAGCCTTAAATATCTTTCAATATCAGATATGGCAAAAGCACCCAAATGTCTTACTTAAGTAAGAGTAAAATAAATTCGTGAAAAAACAACTCGAGTACGACTACAAAGTACTGATCCAAATATCTACTCGAGTAGAGTTAAAAGTACAGGCTCAGAAACACACTCAAAAAGTATTTTTGAAAGTAAAAAGTGCATGCTCTAAAATGTACTCGAAAGTAGTTTTGAAAGTTTAAAGTACAGAGTAAAAAGTGAAATTGTATATAAAATGCACCTTTTCAATGCCAGTTTTACAATGTTTGAATAAATATCTAAAAACCTAGCCTAACTTGCTTCACTTGATGTTCATGAATCCCACTTCCAAACATTGAAATTACTGTCCCTTACTGACTCATCCACACTACACATATCTCTAACACCTACCATCAGTGCGCAAAAAAAAGTAGCAAGCCTGTTTTGGGAAAAGTAAGGAGTAGAAGTACAGATATTTTTGTTAAAGATCTACTGAGTACAAGTAAAAAGTCATCAGAGGAAAAAAATACTGCTAAAAGTACAGATTCATGAAAATACTACTTAAGTACAGTGCTTAAGTATTTGTACTTCGTTACTTTCCATCTCTGTTAAATATAGATATCTATAAAGAGACGTTTTACTAAGGTCTCAATACAGGCAGTGGTGTGACATTTTGCAGTTTTTGAAATGTGAAATGCATTTGTTTCTGTGACTTTGTGACTGCTCTTACTGATGCTGTCATATTGTTTCTTTCCAGAGTGTGGCAGCAGCCATTCTATCCATGTTTACACACTTGGGGCTATCTATTGACATAGACGTCACAGTTCTGAGTGGCATGCTCAACAAGTGTGTTATCGACTCCACGGTGAGCTCAGTACTTAAAGACTGTTTGGTTTCGTTTCTTTGTTTCTTACATCACAGCACGGCGGTGTAGTGGTTAGCAATGTTATGTATGGTCCTCTGTATGTTTTCCTCGTGTCTGGGTGGAATTCTCAAGTTCAACAATTCATCAAGATACAACACGCCAGTTGAAAATAAATCTATATTTATTTATTACCTGCACTGGAGCGCAGCCGAGCAGCATGTTATGTTTTTAGCCGGTTGGTTTGTCCCCTTGATAACTGAAAAAGTTCTGCACGGATCTTGATGATTTTTTGCAGAATTGTTGGAAATGACAAAAGAAAGAAGTGATTTCTGTAGCCGTTAAGTAACATAATCGTACTTAATCACCAACTTACCAATAGATCGCTGTGTGGTCACGTGACTAGACTTCTGGGTCCAGGGGCCGCTGGGAAATGTGGTTGGCATGTTTGCCGCTGTCGTCAATAGCAATCGCACTACTCTACGAACACTTGCATTTATAATGGGTTGCCAAACATACTGCTAGCACTAACGATAATATGTTTTTGTACCACTACTTCGCAGTTTTGCAATCTCTGAGTGCTTCTAGTTTTTAAAGCTACAATCGATTAAATCCGCTATCTATGCTTATTGCAGATTGTGCACCAACATTTCTATGTTAGTGTTATCAGCCTGCTCTTCCGTTCTGACTTATATTATCCTGATAACCTGCATTGTGTCCTCCAGACTCCCGCCCCACTGCCTCCAGGCTGGGGGAGATGTGACGGTCTTCTGTCGCTACTGCTTCACTATGTCTCTCAGGTGAGTTCCCAACAAATGGCGATCTCAGAATTTGATTAATGCTCAGTTAGCCATTAGCATGGCTAAGTGTTTTGAACTATATCTTAGCTTTATTTGTGGTTCTTAACTTCTAGCATGGCTAACTGTTTTGAACTATATCATGGCTTTGGTTGTGTCCTACTAGCAGGGTCATGGCTCTGTGTCGAGATCTGTTGAAGTTCCGGTGTGGAGCAACGCGTGGACGTCTGTCTCCACCGTGCTACAGCTCCATGGAACACCACCAGTATGTTCTACAAAGGGTATGATGGTAGCTTCTAACCACACCTCTTTCAACTCTCGAAATAACATTTTCCCATATTTTAGAACACTGTTGGACTCTGTGTGTGTGTGTGTGTGTGTGTAATTATTATTATTACTAGTTACTGTAAGTTGGTTACTGACATCAGTGCGTATCACATAGGGTTATCGGGTGTTTCTCTCTCTGTCAGGGTTACAGTCCTTCCTCTCAGCCATGGTGCACCTGCTGACCAGAGACGGTGACCTCTGTCTGGCTCTGTTCTCAGACAGCCAGTCAGAGTGTGTTCGCACCCTCGGACTGCTCCTCCTCCGAGACAGGTGAGTGACCAATTAAGTTATTGCACATTCTTAGTTAGCCGATCTTCACAGCTTAGGAACATTCAAAGCAAGTGTTGTTGCTAAAACCATAAGATACTAGTCTTATCATGTTCCCCCAACTAGTCACGATTTGCCGAATACACATTGGCTCATTTTCCAAATCATCAAGAGTCATCTTACCAGGTTCTCCAATTATCAGACAGTGTGGATGTATTCACCAGGATTTATTCCGGATACCGGACAATTCAGCAATTGGCACAGGCAGTTACAGAGTGAGACACCCAACATCCCTCCATGGCCCCAGCACCCGAGATTCTCTTCAATCACTTCCCCAGTTCCGCTACTTCGAACATCTTTAGGCTCAACACCTTTTTGGTGTTGGCAAATCATCTTATTCGGCACGTAGTACATGCATACAATAATAGCAAGTGTCCGTCTGCACTCCACATTGCAGACGAGATCAACGAGATTATTCCTGGTGCTATTCACCAGACAGGCTTATAGGATTATATTTATAATCACCAGTTTGTTGAACCACAATACTCTTTTTTTTGGTTGACATATGAATACAACCACATTGTTCTATATATTCAGTTATCCTAACAGCAGTCTGTGTCCAGCAGTGGTCAGGAAGAGGAGGACGCTCTGGACAATCTGCTGCTCCTCAGCTGTGTTCTCCTGTGTCTTCCCTTCTCTCTGGAACTCGACGCTGCCTCCTCAGCCAGCATACTGCACAGCTACCAGGAGTCTGCTGTGCTCCGGGCACTGCTGCAGGTCAGTGCTAGGGATGCTATTTGGTTAATGCATTACTCAACCCTTTCCTCGGCTGCTAACAGGCAGCCAGTTCAGGAATACATCACTAGTGCATGACATTTCTATGGCTGTGATTCTGGTGCGCCTGCATGGTCCTGGTAAGACATAGGAGTGGAGGAGTGGTGTGAACTGGAGGCAATCCACAGACCCGAGATCACCACCTCCCAGTTGTAGGGATGTAGTTCAGGGGTTGGTCGTTTGTATTGGCACTCGTCTTTCCCTAATGGGACTCACTGAGGGCAGCCTTTGGGACGTGAGTTGGTACTTGATCAACCCGGCTGGGTCACTCGAGCTCGCTTGAGCGGTATGATGCTAAAAGACCCAAAACCCTGATGGGTTTGGGCTACATCACTAATGACAAGTCTCAGGTGCATCAATGTAGTGTATTTTCCATAGACTGTAAATAAAGTAGACACAGTGTGCATGACGTCATCCCATTGCTTTCATTAAAGTCAGGTTGAAGCTGCCGACTGCGTGCTGTCATTGATGAAAGTACCCGTATATACGGAGACAAGGAGAGATAGAGAGAGCTATACAGTATATGAGAGAGACACCACACAATATACATTATAAAATTAAAAGCCCAATTCGCACAATATACAATTCACACAATATACATTAAAAAATAAATTAGAACCAATCTTTAAATAGGTTAAAACAGGCTGCTAATATTGGAATATTTGCATTGGAATTCCCATAGGCCTCGGATTTAGGAGACTAGTCTCCCCCCATACCAACCCGGAAGTAGGCACGGACATTTTTATGGCTTTCAGATTTTCTAGTTGTTTTCTAGTATACATTCTAGTTGTTGTAGTTGTGTGTGATTCGCTGTGATGCATAATACACATGTTGCACTATTTACTTTACATAAGGATCGCTCCCCAAAAATGATTGCTCTCTATTCCCTCCATTGATTGATACTTCAAAAACAATATATTTAATGTCTACCATTGTGACGTCTACCAGATAATCAGGAAACGGCCGCCTCCTGTCCTCGAGCTGCCTCTTTCTCTGCTCAGCCGCCTCGTCCTGTCCGACCCGGCGGTGTTTGTTTCGTGCATCACCTCCGAGGCTGCAGACTTCTTCTGTCCGGTGAAACAAGACGATACTGGGCAGCAGATCAAGATCCAGGAGAAGGTAGGTCCATGGATCCATCATCAATCTCCATCGGGGAATGCTTGGTGATTTGTCGATTGGCCATTCATGGGATTCTTCATAGTACACTATTACTGCTTGTAGCAGACTGTGCACCAAAATGGTAAAGGTAAAGGTAAAGGTACTTTATTTAGTCACATGTACAGTGAAATTCATCCTCCGCATTTAACCCATCCCTGAGGAGCGGTGGGCAGCCACGTGCACAGCGCCCGGGGGCCAACTCCAGGTCCTGAGCCAGTGCCTTGGCCAGGGGCACTGAATGAAGGACGTTGACTGGAGCATGTCTTGAACAGTTTCTGGTTCTTTGTTGATAGGAACTCCCCCGCAGTGCCAGCTCCCTGCTCTGCCTCCTGCTGGTGGACCAGGCTCTCTGGGACTGTGCTGTGGAGCTGCTGGTGCTGCTGGCTCAGATGGCTCGCACCTCAAGATCTGGAGCTCCTCTCTGTCTGAGACTGGACCCTACCGTACTGTGTCAGGCCCTCGCACACTCTAACCAGCAGGTCAGTACCATTGACACTCTAACCAGCAGGTCAGTACCATTGACACTCTAACCAACAGGTCAGGACCATACGCTCTAACCAGGAGAAATCAGAAGTGCCTGTAGATTACTATTTTAATAGTAGAATAACAGAAATAATTACAAATAACAAAACATGGCATAGGACTCTGCCTGTATCCTATCACATAGCATGTTTCTGATGTAGCAGATTCTCAGTGAAAGGGCTATTACAGATTGCGGTTCAGATTGCAGACATTTCTGGCGCTGGACAACATGCCAACAAGCCCATTTTAACATGAATTGGTTTTATTTATGGGGCGACCTCCTTGGAGATTACACATCTAATCTCTTCCAAATTGTTCCCATTTAAATCTGGCATACGAGTTGTTACGTGACCAAGGTTTGGTTACACAAAATCAAATGTAGCAATTTTAGTTGCTTCTATTTTCTCACTGTTTGGGTCAGTGGGGTTAAACTAGGCTAACAAAGTACTGCTGCCCACCAGGGTGAGTGCATGCACAGAGGCAAGATGTCTCAACCCGGCAGGTCGCAACATCAGGGAAGAACATATTTCAGTTAAACGAATTAGAGACCGTTACCAAGCCCATATATTCTGCAACCTGGCTTCATTTTGGACACTAGAGAAGTCTGGAATGCATTACCACTAGCACTGGACTCAATGGAGCAAAGGATACTCCCAACAGCCAGCTTTTTATGTCTTGTTTTAACAACGCACTAGGCTGTTTTTATTAATATGATATGTTTAAAGCACAATATGTTTGACTTGAGTGTGGTGTGTTCTGCAATTCTTGGCTTGATTGAATAGCAGTGAGAATGAATCCCTAAATTGTTACAGTTATTATTATTAATTATGATCAGTGTTAGGGCTGCAACGATTAGTTGATCAATCGATGATTAATCGATTATGAAATTAATCGAAAACTAATGCAGTAATCGATTAATCGTCAAGGACTTGAGTCATTGTTATTGTCAGCATTTGTTTTTGCTGAAACCACCACCTATTGATCTAGACAAATTATTAATCACTTAATAATTTCTGAAAATCCCAAATAAGATTAAAATGATGCAACATAATTGATAAAAAATGTGATTTGAAAGAAAACCATCAAAATATTAGCATATAGATTAATTTTAATGAGTTTGAGTAATTAACTTAATTGTTGTATATTTGTACAACGTGAACCACAATGTAATACATTTAAAGTTGACAAGATGAATTTCTGAGTTGCTGTGAATATTTTAGAGATTGTTTTTGAAGTAAAAAAAATCGAACCGATTAATCGACTAATCGTTTGAATAATCAGCAACTAATCGACTATTAAGATAATCGTTAGTTGCAGCCCTAGTGCCTGTGCAGTTCTCCAGACATGAGCGGTTTTGCACCAACTCCTTCCAGGTGAGGGTAGCTGCCTGCAGCCTCCTGGGTAATGTTAACCCCTTCACCTCCCGACCCCGGCTGGTTCTGGGTCCAGGCGTGATGAGAGAGATGACCAATTGTCTTCAGGTAGGAGAGTCTCTTTTGTTTTTGTTTTGTTTTTGTTCTGTTTTTCTAGAAATTACAACTAATTATTTGTCAATTATGATAGAATCAAACTTTTTTAGCTTTAACTCAAATCAGCAGAGTTGACTCAACTTGCATCTGATGCATTTCTATAAAAGATTTCGCTTTGAGATGCTTGTCAGGAAAACTATTCATAACAAGTACCATAATAGTAAATGCTGGTCTACAGTAAGGCACATGAAAAGTCTTGTGGCACAGTGATCCTGAAGTTCAACAGCAGCACTGCGCAGGGAAAGAAACTTCTTAAGTCTGGAGACCTTAGTATACACGCCCCCATTCCGACTACACTGAGTTCCAACATTTCTTCTCTCCGACAGCTGCATTTAATAATTCCGCGATTCCGACATGGTAAATTTGCTGGCCTGACACAGAAGCGTTGCCGTTCCGACATGGAAGCGCCATGGTTCCTGCATGCTGGAAAGGTTGTTCCTAACCCTAAACCATACCGGAATGCCGGCGTCCCTTGACTGGAATAATGGCTGATCAAAATGCTGGCACTGACATCCAGTGGAGGAACGTTGCAGTTCCGAAGCATTAGGGTAGATGATCGGAGTGGGCAAAGGCTGAAATGGGGGTTGCCCCCCAGTGTGCAAGGCCTCATAGCGTCTGCTGAACGGAGGGAGTCGTGTCAAGGAATATGTCAAGGATGGTGCGTAGAGGGCCAACGATTATATTCTCTGGCATTCTGACGTCATAGTGTCAAGTGCTAATTAACAGAGGAATGTATTATTTTTGCTCATTTCTAAATGGTTGATCGTGTCCCTCTAGGATCCCTGCAGTTCTGTGCGGAGGATGGCGTGCTGGGCAGTCGGCAGCTGGCTGGGATTCATCGGAGAGGCAGGACTGGGAGGAGGAGACACTGCTACAATCACCAGTCCTAGAGAAGCAGATAGTAGGATTATTAACATCAAGTCCTAGAGAAGGAGACTGTTTTCACTCTCAAGTACCACCTCATTTAATTGAGCCCCCAACTGGTGTGGTAGATTCAGGTTACATCCACATGGAGCCATTCATGTGAAAACGGGTTTCAAAAATTCAGAAATTCAGAATTTGTTTCATTTTGTTAATACACACACACGTGTCTGTATGTGTGTACACGTGTGGGTAAGCAAATATAAAAAGACAGACTTTTACTAATTCCGTCAGAACGCACGACAGAATAACACAGAGGTCAGGGGGTATTTGTGAATTATCAGAGGTGCCCACGCAATTCAATGGCAGTGCGAATTACTGATAACGCAGAGTCACTCAGAATGAGCTGTTGGTCAGAGGACCAACAGCTGCAAAACTGTGGTCGGAGGACCAGAGAGATGTCCAAAGTATATTTTATGTATAACGTCAATATTTCTGACATTTTGTATTCCCTTATTCCAGGTTTAGAGCGAGCGGACACCCCTGCTCTAGGACAGAAAGACGATGTCTGGGTAGAGGAGTCAGGGAGGACCACTCCTCTGCTGTTGGCTCTGGTCAGCGATCCAGATGCGGTGACGCGGCGTCACAGCTGCGCAGCGCTCGCTAACCTGGGCGGGTCGTACTGCGGCGAGCTGGCAGATGTGACCACTCTGAGGCTGCTGCTGGCAGCAGCCTGCACAGACCCGCACGGTGCGGTCCGCCAGTCTGCCGTAGCCACGCTCGGAGTCTTCAGTCAGCGCGAGGGACTGAGGAAGGTAGGTAATGGAGCTGAGGATGCATTGTTCTGTTGTAACACACGGGGTGTCATTCACAACTGCGTCAGTTTAGCTTGGTGAACCAGAACCAACGCATTGTCCACGCATTGCACATTGCTAGACGCTTGCATTGAATCTGGGAAAATCAGGCTCGTCGTCGGTACGGAATCCATCGACCCATCATCGCAGACGTGGGCAGAGTTTGTACGGGCTACGCGACACGTGTGCGGAGCTCGGTTGTCACGCTTCCACGTTGCATGTCCCACCTACTGTGCTGTGACTGGATAACACAATTTGATACAATGTTGACACTTTTTTTTTACGTTTTCGCCTCTGATTTTACCAGACCCAATGCAAGCGTCTAGCAATGTGCGATGCCTGGACGATGCATTGCTTCTGGCTCGCAAACTAAGAATCAGTTACTAAAGTTACTGTAACTAGTCATTTTCCACTGGCTCCTTTTAGCCCTACTCTACACTACCTGGTTTTAGCCGATTTTTCGCTAGCACAGTACCAACTAACCAGGTCCTATTTTAGTAAAAGCTCTGCTCAGTTTCCAAGCAGATAGCACATGGTACTAGAGTTGATGTTAATCGCCTGCCAGTCACTGATTGGTTGTCAGTGGTATATAGACGCTTGCCGAGCCGAGACTGGAGAGCCGATGGAAAGGCAACAGAGTAGAGTGGAGTCTGGTCAATCAATCCCAGTCAAATATTTTAACTTGGTAGCTAAACACACCTAAAGGCAGGGATCTGTAGTGCCTGCCAGAGGGAAGTGACATGGTGCAGCATTCTTCCTGGTCCTTGTGAGGAATAGGTATGGCTGAGTTCTGACAATTTCTGATTTCTATGCAGGTTCTGCTGTCCCTCGACGCTCATGACAAGGTTCTGGAGGCTCACCGCAACTCACCCCAGTGTGACTACAGACCACTCATACACCGCCTCAAGTGACCCCAGATCCTACCTGATCCTACGCCTCAAGTGACCCCAGACCCAACAATGACCCCTCCAGCCTCTAACAGTGACCCAACAATGCCCCCACCCCAGCGTCTACCAGGGACCCAACAATGACCCCCCAGCCTCAACCAGGGTCCCAACTATAACCCCCAGCCTCTAACAGTGACCCTTCAATGACCTTGTAGTGGGTAATTTATTATTTGCACTTACCATTCTAACCATACAATGATCGACAGGGATTATATCTTAAAGAAGTGCTTCCCCCTTTCCATCAACAGACACAAACAGATGTGGCCCCCAGTAAATGCTGACTAGTTGCCGGGGGTGGCTAAAGCGCAGCCCATACACAGACCAATGCCTTATATGTTGAAAGAGGCGGACCTCGCTGTGTGAGTGAGCCAGAATGATCAGGAGGAACTTGGAATGAAAGACTGGCAGAGATGATCAATTTTGATTATCGATAAAGCTTGCTTTTTGGAGTCTGGAGTCTGGTGGTCATTTACAGCATGCATGATCTTCGACAACAACCTCTACCAGGGACCCAACAATGACCCCCAGCCTCTAATGTTGGCTGTTGCCTCATGTACTATTGTTGCGCTGGTCAAGCATCCTTTTTCTGGAGAACAGTTTTTGGGGATCCAGACTAAAATGATTTGTACCTGTCAGTATATTTGTAAAAAACAATAAACGAGCATCTCAACATTACGATTGTCGATTTTGGGAACATTGTTTGATTCTTTGTTTTTGGGGCTCTATTTTTTATGACATTATCATCATATTTCACTATCTTTGCTTGCAGCGGAATGCGCACCAACATGCATCATCCTTCTCCAAAGGTTATTTTTAGGGAGCTTAGGGAAAGTAATCCTCTCCCCACAGTCTGCTGTTTTAATGTCAAACTAATTAATAATACTTATTATATTACTATTATGATAATTATAATAGTTAATTAATTTTGTATAGATTTAATTTTGTTTAGTTGTTCCATTTCATGATTTGAGATTTTGAGTTTCTATAAAATGTTAAGAATTCTATTTTGTTTATTACAAATGCAATTTGTAAAAAGAACAGATCTGTACATACAGGGGTTAACCAGTGGAGGGCGGTAATGCGCCATCGAGTGTTGACTCTGCCATGAAATGAGAAAACGAATGAGTCGCATCACGGTCACGTGATCCGAACTGAAATCACATGATAAATGTTGTTTATTGCAGCAGTTCATTGAGATGATCTGACGGAATGAGCGGATATTTTCTCCGTGGTAACAGATTACTGGTACAAAAATGTTGCTAGTTCTGTCTGATGAATATAAAGAGCACCTGGCTTTTCTGCCGAAGGTTGAGTCTTCAGGTAAGTCGCTAAACAAACGCTCTTAAAATGAAATCAGTTTCAGTTAATTTGGTTAATCGTTAAAAATTCCATCAGTAAAAGATTGCATTTTACTTTAACATTCATTTCAAGTACAATCTGCTGAGCAATTGAATGGCTTGTTAGGATTATTCGACTTGGTGTTTTGGTGAAAACGATGCTCCTATTAAAGAAGCTGTGGTGTCCCTTAAATGGGGTTTTGCTTCCATTTCCGGGGACAGGCGCATTGCGCGAATTTTTGGGGGTGTTTATTTGCGTGTAGCGTGAGTATTTGAAACATCCACATCCAATGTCTATATCGGAAACTCCACATCCAAGTAAACTTTCCCAACTATGGTTTGCTGAACATCACTGATATTCAGGGTTTTAAAACGTTTATAAATGTTATGTATTGTAATCAATAGTGCATGCTAATATATTTTAATAATTAACTTAAAAAGCCCAAATTTACCTTGATCAATTGAGCAATCGGATAATTAATGTTTTAGACATGTATGCATATAATCATGAGAAGAAAATACATTTAAACGTAATGGTGAAGAAAAAAACATTTATTTAATTTTCTTGATGAGAGTGAGCTATTCCAGAGACAGTCAGTTGTTAATTAAAACGTTAGTGCTCATTTTAAGCACAACACATGACTCGTCGCACCTGCTGTTTGTTATTCCCACAGTGGTGTTCGAGTTTGGACGAATTGCTGTGGAGTTCCTGAAGAGAGGGATAAACCCCAAAGTGTACGACGGGGCAGCAAGTAAGGGCACCAATAGATGATCTACACAAAACATTGAGACATTTTTAGAATAAAGAATAAAATGCTGTAAACATAATTGTGGGAAGTAAAGATCTTTGCTACATTGGCCCTCGCCTCCAGCATCCAGTTTTAACTTGTTTTAATGGTCTTAACTAGTTTTAACCTTTTTAACCAGTTTCTACTTGTTTAAGTTCCCCACCGGAGTGTGTACTCCAACCACGGACAACCGGGTGAAATATAGCAACTCTGCTAAGCCTTGTACAACTATCTCTACGTATCGCATATCTCATGCTGAAATGTTTAATGGCTTTGTACTGTCTGTCCTAAAATAAAATTCATTTGTACATTCATTCATTCATTCATTCACATTATGAAGTGTTATGTTAAGATGTAATTCGAGTGTTTGCCGGTCTGAGAAGATGGTTGGTGGTTCAAAGCGGTAACATGCTGTTATTCCAATTTAGTATTGAAGTACATTCAATACATTCAGAACTAGAAGCAGTCAGTGATCGCAAACCTGCGCCTAAACCTAGTCTAACCTAAAATAAAAAAGTCACTACTCGCTGACGCGCACACACACTGACACATACAAACTCTGCTATAGATTGTCTGAATGCTTGTAGTTTAAGTCCATGACAAATGCATCCACTGTGTTCCACAGGGAAGTTGGGCTTCCCCCTCACCACAGTGCAGCATGGAGTGGAAGGACTGATGTTTCTGTTGACGGAGAGCTCCAAACTCATGGTACACTTCCTATTATGGCCTCCTCTCATTGTACTGTAATGAATGGTGCCGCCGCGGCTGAGGTGCCATGAAGCATGCTGGGATTGAAACCATGAGTGACTGAGCTGTCGCTTGCGGAGGGGTATAAGTACAATCTGGATGATGCTTGGCAAGTAGCCAGGCGAGAGAGAGAGAGAGAGAGAGAGAGAGAGAGGTAACGAGTAGCCCTATTTGAGCAGGGAGACTGTTCCATAAGTGGGTGGCCCGGACTGAGAAGACTGTTTTATATCTGGGATTTATTCAACACAACTTAATTCATCAGTCAATTGTGTACGAACAATGTGATGCTGCTCTCACCATAACACAGCACAAATTGTAAAACACAGACTGTGTATTCCTAGATCTCTGAGGTGGATTTCCAGGACTCTGTCATGGTGCTGGGCTTCAGTCCAGAATTGAATGACATCCTCTTGAAGGTGAGAGATCTTTGTAGAAAACCAACATTTTTATAGTCATGTTTATAGGCTTTATTCGCCGAGATGGTGCGTAACTATAGCCTGATGAGCCAGAACCAACACATCATCCACGCATCGCACATTGCTAGACACTTGCATTGGGTCTGGTAAAACCAGGCTCGGAAAACGGAAAAAAACGTGTCAATCAAATCGTGTTATCCAGTCACAGCGCTGTAGGTGGGACAAGTGTCATGGTGACGTGACAACCAAACTCCGCCCACGTCTCGCATAGCGCGTACAACTTTCAAAAATACTTTTGAGTGCATTTCAGAGCCTGTTCTTCACTTTTATTGGGCAAATATTTGGATGAGTCCTTGTAATCTCACTCAAGTAGTTTGTTGTTTTCTTTTACAAAGGTTTTCTACTTTTACTGTTTTACTATTTTCATCATCAATAACTTTCCCCACTGTTCTCCCCCAACTGCACTGCATGTTTCTTATAGTAAACATTGTGTTTCTGGTTATAGTGTTAGATGTGTGTGTTGTGTGAGGCTTTATTTTACTATTGCTAAAATGAGGAAATTAGATAATATAGTGCATTGTATTGTATGTATGCATTTGCAGTATTTTAGTGTTCTCATTGTGTGTCCTGCAGTGTTATTGTTTCTCATCACATTTGTTGTATATTTCTAGTTGTATGTCGACAATAAACACACCATCCGCAGCACACTGACCCAGCTGGCTCCAACGCTTCCTTCATACCACAACCTGGAGTGGAGATTGGATGTGCAGGTTAGAATACACACTCTAACACCAGCCAAAAAATAAAGTAAGCAAAGTCAAGTCACACTTCTACAACGATTCTACTTGACTATTCACCAGTTGGCGGTTTTCTGACGGTGCTTCGGTGACGCTTGTCGGTGACGGGCGTGAATACTCTAAATATGCGCATGTGTCAGCGGTGTTTCAATTCGAGTTGACGCTCGTGACCAGCGGCCCGTTCGCTCTTCACAAACGGAGAGGGCACCTGCCTCCCGCCGATAAGCTTCGAGCACACACGGCCCCCTGGCCCCACCCATGGGGTGTTGAAGTACCGCCTGGCTCTTTACCACCACGTCATGCGGCAACTGGTCGCTGGATGCAAATTCTTGCGGCGTGTATCAATGCCGCATCTCTTCCCATCCACTTACATGGGATTTTCGCCGCCCGCAACAAGCGTCACCGCACTCCAATGGAAAAGCACTGTAACTCCTCCCATTCAGTATGGGTACTGTGTGCTAGATACCCCAACCAGAGGGGTTACTAAGAAGGTGACAAATATCTACGAACAGGAATCCTACTCGTAATGTTAAAATAAGCATACAGTACCATCTTGTACCCCATAGTGGAAACAACGAGCCATACAGTATGTTATGACCTGTGACTGGTGCTCCAGCCAGGGCTTTTTACGAGGAGCGGAAACAAAAACGAAAAAAGATGTATTCAAATGTTCCGGAACAGAAACGGAACATTATTAAATCCACAAAACCGGTTAAAAACGTTTTTTTCTGTTCTCTATATATTTGAACATTTCCTATGTCTGGGAGACTATTTCTGGTTTTGCATCCATCCAACTTTCACTGTCAGTCATCAAGCCCAATGCATCTGGGGCACAATCTTGTGGACAGACGAGGAAGCAAATGTAATACAGTAACACAGAAGTCTGAAAGTCCACCAAATATATTTTGTATAAACTATATCTAAACTTAACATTGCACAATATAAGGAACTTTAAGAACAAACGAAATTTTTGTGTTCCGAACCGGTTCAGGACCAATATTTTGGTGGTGGAGCGGTTCCGAGAACGAAAACGTTAAACAGAGACCTTCCTAAACCGTTTGGAACGGAACGTTTCAAAAATAATTCTGTTTTCAAGCCCTGGCTCCAGCCAGATTTCAGTAGCTTAATATCGCTAAAGAAAAGAAGCTATTTATGAAAGGGCAGTCTTTTTAAGCAGAGCTCTGAAACGGCAAAGGAAGGAGGAACTCTAAATGACATACAAAGGGTTAAAAGATTGAACATTGGGGGGGCGGGGTGGCAGAGTGGTTATAGGCCGCGACCCCCAAACCATAGGTCGAGCACTGCCGGAGGTTCCAATCCCCTCTCCGGCTTTTCTGCAATGTCTCCCCCCCAACTCTTCACCCCAGTTTCCGATTTAATCGTGTCACTATCTCTCAAATTAAAAATTAAAAACAGAATTTGTGCGCAAAAAATAACTTGATTGAACACAGCCTAATGTGTTGTGTTCCCAGCTGGCCAGCCGCTCTCGACGCCACCAGGTGATCCCCAGCGTGACCGTGCTGCTCCACCTGACCACTGGGGAGCGCTGGGCACTGCAAGTCACGCCCTCCACACTGCTGCACCTCATCAGAGAACTGGAGGCCGCCCTGGCCTGCTTGAAGAACAACCACACACGCCGCATCCTGCGTCACATCAAATAAAACAGATGAACAGGCGTGAAGACCTCCGATCAAAGCAAGGAGCTGAGAAGTTCCAAAGGAATGCTGGCGTCGTTTGTACCATTCTTCTGCACCTTTGGGAACCCCTTTTTAAAACTCAAACATTAGTTTTTTCTTGAAGACAAAACATGTAATCCGTAATACATGAATATCACAAGTAAATGTATGTAAATATTTACATACAACAATAGAGCTGCAACTAACGATTATTTTTGATAATCGATTAATGGTCCATCTTTTCTAATAATTAATAATAATAACAATAATAATATTCTATTAATCGATTAATCTGTTCGTTTTTTTCTTTGAAATCGGAACATTTGTATTTTTGGAATAAATGTCTTTTTTTTTTAGCCCCATTTGGCGCTTTATTCAGGATTGACTGGAAAAAGGGTGAAGAAGGGGGAGGAGACATGCGGCAAAGATGTTGGGGAGGGGGGGGCGAACCCACGATTCTGCGTGCTTTGCAGTGTACTCACTCTTAACGGACTGGGCTACTGCAGCGCACAAAATTGTAATTATTATTAACCTGAAACATTGTTGATATTGCAAATGTTGAACAACATATTCAACACATTTAAGCAGAGGAGTGACCAAACAAGGATTAACCACTGTCGATTAATCGATTATCAAATTAGTTGCCGATTAATTCAATAATCGATTATCATCGATTAATCAGTTGCAGCTCTATACAGCAACACACAAGCAGCTAGTGCCCGCTGTTAATGCTGATGTCGTTCAACTGGCCATCGCTGACGAGTCTAGTTGTGGGGCGGCTCCACACCGCCTTCTGACTTCCACCCACACTTCCAGAGCTCCAGAGCAGCCGTTGGCTCATTTTATTTGAAAAATAAAAATGGAATAAGGAAGGTTACTACTCAATAAGAATTGAGTAGTAACCTTCGAAATGAACTAGTTTCATGTCCACTACAAAATGTATAAAATAATTTGTAACTTTTCCCAGAAATTAATAAGAAACTAGAACCACTCAGGGATTGCAAACCTGTGCCGTAGTGGTACATAAAAATTTGACTTTTAGTCCTTTCCAGATCCGTGCTCAACTTTTTCAGTTATCCAGGGGACAAACCAACGCGGCTCCGCCCCGGCACAGGTAATGACAGTAGATGTGTGGTTGAGCCACGATTGATGGTAGCCACTGGGAATTTACATTGGTTGGAAGAGATGAAGATGATGGGAATGAAAGTTATAGCTTATGCCTTTTCCATATTTGGATAGAGCCGTAACATTGTATAAGGCCCGTTACTGCTCCCTGGTGGTGGGTGGCTGTATCGTTGCACAGCCAGCAAAGGCATCTAGATAAACACATTTAGACGTTTCGCAGATACCTTGTGCAAAACTGAAGTTCTTGCGGAACTGATGTACTGGGGTATGTATACCATTGGAACCATTTCAAATGTAGAGGACGTCCGAAACCCGAAGTAATGTCTCCTATTTCATTGATGCCTGTGTTATATTTCTTGTGCCATATCTTCTGTGATGTGCTATCTTTATTCACAAATGTCATGAGATATGTTTAGTATTTCAGCTTTGGCAATGTGCCTTTTTAGGAACTTTTCTTTATTGAAAGTGCATTTCTACATTGTAAAAATTAATGCATCAACCATGTAATAATCGCATGTTTTGAATACAAATAAAAATCCATCCATTCCTGAATAGTAATAATTAATGTTTATGTTGTCTTTAACACTGTCATGAGACCATCATCCTATTCTTCATGGTTACTCTAGATCGCCTCCCCATCCTCCATGATCACTGATCCAATGCAGTTTACAGCCTGATATTCACACCACATTAAGATTTTGACCATGTTCCAAATTAAAGATGTATTATACATTGAGTTGCTTTTCAATATTAACTCGCACACAGGGATTACACATCAGTATATACACAAGTGTAAGAACTTTAAACAAAGTGATAAACAACAGGTAATGACAAAGGACTTCATCCAGCGGGACGGGCGCTCACTGAGTTGTTACACAAGTTACGTACAGCCTTGTCTGTCGTTCTTCGTAGGCAGGGCTCTGTAGAGCCTGTCGGAGAGTAATTGGATGAGGTGGAGAAAGAAAAATAAGATGATATGCAGGGAGTGTGAGGTCGGCCCCAATGATATTATAATTCTCTCTAATTTCCTTTGCCATTGTGCCAATCCTCTGCAGTTTAAGTTGAAGTAAACCAGACTGATGGGAGGAGCAGAGAATGGACAGGAAAATGGCTGTGTAAAAGTATTTAAAGATAGACTGACAAAGACCGATAAAAAGACGCAGACAGGGGGGGGCGGCGGTTATAGAGCGCCAGACCAGACCATAGGTTGAGCAGTGCCCCTTATAGCTTTTCTGCAATGCCCCCTCCCCCCGACTCTTCACAACTTAAAAATAAGAGTCGAAGACCTAAGACAGATAGATATTAAGACACAGACAGACGTGGACAGACTTAAGCGCACAGATTGGCCAAGAAACTGAATGAGATGGATAAATACACAGACAGACAGACAGAGACGAACAGACAGACAGGACCCAATCAGAATACGTTAACATAATGCAATTGACATGAACGCCACCCTTTCGCAAATAAACGTACTTCCGATACCTAAAGATGTGCTGTAGTACCAGACCTCTCCATTGAGTGGCGTACACTAGCACGCAAGTGGGCAGCACTGTAAGCCTAAAATGTACTCGTGAAAGTATAGTTACATAACGGGAAAATGGCTCGGGTTGAAGTACAAATTATCCCTTTCCCTCTAGCATTTCACTCGAGGCGAAGTATTTATTGACGTATCGAAAATATTGTATAGGCTTACGCCTACTTGAATATTGAAAGTATGAACTAAACATACTTTTGCAAATGGTCCTTGTACTTAAGTAGAAAGGTAGAGAATGTCAGTGAAACTCTGGTAAAAGCAATGAAGACAAATGCTTGGAGCAATTGCATATTAAATGCACAGTGCATTCACGGCAATCAGCCACAGCTTATATTTCATCAGATACATATAATCAAGTTAAGTAACGACAAGTAACGCCAAAGTAATACTTGATTGTGTGTGTGTGTGTGTGTGTGTGTG
>OMKY01169464.1:8908-27372 GCA_900302395.1 Bregmaceros cantori
TTTGTGTGTGTGTTTGTGTGTGTGTTTGTGTGTGTGTTTGTGTGTGTGTGTTTGTGTGTGTGTGTGTGTGTGTTTGTGTGTGTTTGTGTGTGTGTTTGTGTGTGTGTTTGTGTGTGTGTTTGTGTGTGTGTTTGTGTTTGTGTGTGTGTGTTTGTGTGTGTGTTTGTGTGTGTGTGTGTGTGTGTGTGTGTGTGTGTGTGTGTGTGTGTGTGTGTTTGTCTGTGTGTGTGTGTGTGTGGGGTGTGTTTGTGTGTGTAGGTTTATGTGTGTGTGTGTTTCAGTGTGGGTTGATGCGTTTGTGTGTGTGTGTTTACGTGTGTATTTCTTTGTGTGTGTGTGCCTGTGTTCATGTGTGTGTGGGTTAATGTGTGTATGTGTGTGTGTGTTTATGTGTTTTGTCTGTTTGTGTATTTGTGTGGTGTGTGTGTGTTTATGTGTGTGTATGTGTGTGTGTCAGAGGTGCTTAATTAGCTACTCTGGCTGTCTCGGCACTGAGAGGATTTGTATCGCAGCAGTGCGGTTATTAAAATAAATAAATACCTTATTAAAATAAATAAATACAGTGGAAATAAAAACTAGTGCGAGCAGTAATTGCCTGTGGGAGGGTTGATTCCACAGTCTATCAAACAGACGCTTTCTCCTCATCACTCAGACACAGCCGCGGGGCCAGCCCACACTAACAGCATCAGCCCGGGTACGCACGGAGCCAGCTACACAGACACTGAAACAGCTGCATTGCCATGCACGCCTTCCAACGACGTCTCAAACATTTCTCTGTGTCTATGGTTGTTTCTCCTTGGCTCTCAATCTCTCTCCTTCTCTCCATCCGCCCTGCCTTGGCAGTGTGTTTCCACCAATTGTATGCCCATTTGAGGTGCTTGTCAATTGAGCTGTAGTTGACACACGTTGAGCTGGTGAGTGAATTTAAATTGATGTAGCGTTTTTTCTTTGTTATGTTGTATGCAAACCATAGACTGTATATAAAGTAGACGCAGCTTGCATGACGTCATCCCATTGCTTTCATCAAACATTTTTGTGCCCGCTGACTGGGTGCGCAAGGAGACATAGGCTGTGTCCGAAATCGCTCCCTATCCCCTACTCCCTACCCCCCATGTAGTACACTCACTTATAGTGCACTCAACAGCAACGGCCGAGATTTCAGACACTAGAGCTGCCGCCGTCAACTCACGCCGTGCCATTTTTATCAAGTTTAGGTGATTTTTAAAACGTCTCGCAATGCATTATGTGTTATATTGCTCCATCTAGGGTACATCCGATGCTCACTCAATGCGGTGCATTGTGGGATACTTTCAGTGCACTATATAGGGTACATAGAGAATTCCGACACCCCTAAAAAATGGCGTGCACCCCATATAGTGCACTATATGGGGGATAGGGGGCGATTTCGGAGACAGTCATAGAGAGATCTATACAGTATATGAGAGAGAGAGACACCCCACAGGCAACTTTTTCCGGTGGTACTGTCCGCTTGGGGTACCAGCGACAGAGTCAGAATGAATGGAATCCTATGGGAGCTGAAATAAAAAATATTAACGCCAAATCTGACGTGTTTATTAAATTATGACCCCCCTCACACAATTAACCAATAATTATCCCGGGAATATACATTAAAAAAATTAATTAGGAAAGATCTTTAAACAGGTTAAAAGAGGCTGCTAAGATTGGAATATTTGCATTGGAATACCCAGAGGCCTCGGCTTTAGGAGACTAGGCTCCGCCAGACGGAGGCCCATACCAACCCGGAAGTAGGCACGGACATCAAAACGAATGCGGTGTCCATTTTTATATACATGTTATGTCATGATTTGGATTCCTTGAAAAAAAGACTCTTGAATGCTACAGAAAGCATGACTCTACAATAACGCCTGGTTTCATTGAGGCTTCTATTTCCCCTCGGGGATATCCCTTTTGCAGCCGACTACAACGTTGTAAGGCTTTGAACTGGTTCAAGGAACAAAGACCAGGAACTTTTTGTATTTTCCAGGGAACAGAAACAAAACCGGAAACGTTATTATTTTTTATTTTCCGGAACAGGAACAGTTATTTAAAAATAATGGTAACCGGTTAAAATCGGGTTTATTTCGTTCCTCAAAGGAATACATTTTGGGATAACTTCAAAAATAAAGTATAATATTTATAAAATTTACGATGCAGCAGTGAATAATGAACCTTCGCAAGACTTTCTGCACCATGTTGTCATGGGTTCGCCCCCACACGCAACGAGACGTTGGCTCTAAAGCGCGACCAGGGTCTCTGTAGCGAGTCGGTGTGGGTTCGCCCCGACAGGTATTATATAGCATTAAACAGCTGACAGGAACGAAATTAACCGTTCTGGGAACAATATTTTTTTGTTCTAACCGGTTTGGGAACGGCAATTTATTGGTGGAACGTATAACCGGAAACGTTATAAATCTGTTTGGTTCAAAGCCCTGGAGCTCATACACTGTTTTAACATCTCTGGTTTATATGTTATGTGCATGGTTTTCAAATGCTTTTTTTCCATGTATTTATGTACTCCACATCCAGAGATTTTTTTTTCTCAGTAGGCAGGGGCAATTATTTTCCACTTTTCAGAAATGGCGAACTCATTAGGAGTTGTGTTTTGCTAGACAGACTTAGCTACAAATGGGTTAATACACAGCTAAGCCCGGCTTAAGCCCCCACTTTGCGCAATTGATAGGCCACAATAGGCCACTGCGGGAGTAAGCTTCGATAATAAACCTCAATGGGAAGAACATGAATGTGTCTACGCCGCTATGTCGGCAAGAGTATATGCATCTATTTGCGTCTATCTGTTCTGCAGGCAATTCCGCTAACCTGCACGCACGTGCATATGTTGTGCTGTTTGTGTGCGCGTGTGTGAGCGTGTATGTCCGTGTGCCACATGTGCCGGGGAATACGTTGTATATACGAGCGCGTCTGCGTGGGGTCGGTGGATGTATGTGTGGAACAGGGGCAGGTGTGGGTGGGTGCGGAATGAATTATACATGGGAGGGAAATGCCAGCGCATCAAATGGAATCACGTGCAGCCTTATTCATATGTATTTGCCTCCCAACAAACCCTCATGTTTTCCAATCACCGGCTGCATGCGTTGTTGTTAATAATGCGAGACATGATCTCACCATCCGCTCACCGTCAAGAGTGTGGATTCATTGGCTTATATTACGGTTGAAACCGGATCAGCAGCCGGAAAACATTGAGTGTGTTTCCGGGCGACTGTTGAGAGGTGGGTTCAAGGAGTATCAAGGATTGTGAACAGAGATGCTCGGTACTTGGCATGAAGCACCGCCATGGATGGGGGTGTACTCTCTCTCTCTCTCTAGGTTGTCCTCAGACGAGCCTTCCTTCGTAGCCTCCAGTCATCCCGATCCTCCATACATTCGGCCAGTTCGTTGGTGCCATGGACGCATCCCACGTCCTTCTTGAGCATGTCCACGAATGTTAGGGTGGGGCGTCTTCTGGACCGGTGCCCATGCGTAGGTTCCCATAGCACCAGTCTGTTTGGCTGGTAGCTCTTTGTGTCATTGGCAATGTCCTGCAAGTCTCGTTGATTTTGTAGCACTTAAAGTGTGTTCGCACCCAACACGACCTGGCAACTTCTAGCTACAGGATAATATAAGTAATAAGTAAACCGCTCCAGGACATGCGCTTTGTGATATCTAACATAGTATGTTAGTATGCTAGCGGCCCACCCCGGAGCTACTCATCCTCTGGGCTCTGTGACCTCTGGCATGCGCTCTGGCAGTTCTAACATACTGACATAGTGTGTTAGTATACTAGCTCCCCCACCCTGGATTTACTCGTCCTCTGGACCGCTGGACCTCTGGCACACGCTCCGACAGTTCAAACCTACTGACATAGTATGTTAGTATGCTAGCTGCCCACCCCAGAGCTACTCATCCTCTGGGCACTGTGACCTCTGGTGTACGCTTCGGCAGTTCTAAGATACTGACATAGTATGTTTGTATACTAGCTCCCCCACCCTGGATTTACTTGTCCACTGAACCCTGGGACCTCTGGCACTCGCTCCGGTAGATCTAACATACTGACATGTTAGTATGCTAGCTGCCCACCCCGGAGCTACTCATCCTCTGGGCTCCGAGACCTCTGGCACTTTTAAGTGCAGCGTCTTAAAATAATTTTTTTCCCCTTTTTCAAAAAGGCAGAGTCAGCTGGAGACACACATAGGTTATAACACGCAAGTTATGAACATACACATTGAGTTTTTGAGTAAACCGCATTTGGAATTTGTCGCGGGTTGGTTCCCGGATGCAGCGCGGGTTGTTTTCCGCAGGTGGCGCGGGTTGATTGGTCGCAGTAGTATTCAAACCAACGTTTAAGACCCGAGATAAATTTGTCAACAGCTACGCGTATTTTCTGCAGTCGTTTGCTGATTGGATGAATATTAGCCACTCGCAAAGCAGGAGAAGGACATAACCAGAGCAGTCTTTCAGCGGAACATTTCTGTGTGTCTGTGTGCGTGTGTGCGGCGCGTTCGCTCCGGACCGCAGTTAAAATATCGAAAAGAAGAGAAAGTACCATAATAAAATATTGATTATTATAATAATAATTGAATAATGACAGAGAGAGGGAGGTGGAGAGGGGAGTTGGCGCGCTCACAGCATGGGCTCGTGCATGGGCTCACACTCACACACTTGATTGTTGCCTTAATATGTTCACACTTCACATACCCGAGGGGAGGTCGCGCCGGCACACTCGCTTGGCGGCGCGGGCTGCCGATACATCCAAAAAGTCGCTATGCATTCAGTGTGAAAAGGGGCCTCAGCGCGATCGCATTCAGATCACGCTGTTCTGCGTCACGGCGCGTTTGCCGCGCGTTCAATCCCGGGTTCGGACTACCTCGATCAGCAGGGCTCGTCTCGGACGATTTAGCCCGGACTCGGACCCGCTTGGCGCATTCATACCAACCGGGACAACTCGGAAACAAGTTCCATCTCGGTTAAAACGAGTCGGACCCGGGATAAACACGTTGGTTTGAATACGCCCTTAGTGTGCAGTGCTCTGACAGCTGCTCCAAATAAGCACACTTCCTCAGTCAGACGAACTGATGAACGGCAACACCTGTACACTATTTGAGCCCAGCACAATATTTGAGCTTTTTTCTTTCAGCTACAAATCCTGGAATGTGCTGAGTAAACCTTTAAAATGTGCATTTTGGAAGTAATCCAAGACACCACTGGAGTTTGAGCTGGTCTTCCCAAGGCCCAACACATGATGTTTGTTCAATTAGATTCCAGGTGTTGATGTAACAAACCTTAATTATCTTCCATGAGAGCAGAGGCACAATGGGATGTCTGTGTGTGTGTTTCTGTTTACGGAATTACACACACAAACACAGACACACACACACAGGCATGCATGAACACTTTATAATTATAGCTAACACACAGACAAGAGGACAAATAAATCAACACCTTCTGCAACACCAGCTAATGTACACACGCAAAACACACATGCATGGGGGACTGGCCCTGCGGCATAGCGGTTAAAGAGGTTGTGCCAAAGAGCCCCCCCCCCCCTTTTCTTAAAAACACTGTAAAGTCACCTTTTAAGTTCCTATTTATCGGTTTCCTAGGCAACATGTTCTCGGCATGTCTGGTTGCAAAACAGTGCCATCAATTGGGGACGAGTGATCACGTTCGAGTCCGCTTCCAAAATGCATCGCAACCAATGCGATGCGTCCTTGGGAGGAACTCATTATACGTAGTAGGAGCGGCCTCCCCCACTTGCATGCCGACTGGTGCGGCTGCTCGCACCTGCACAAGTATGCGCGCAATCACGCAGGCGCATCTGAGCATTCGTGGACACGACCGAGGTTGACACTTGCATCAAATGTGCACTGTTTATACACACCTCAATATAAACATGAACGAACAAAAAGTAGATAGGTGGTAGAAATGGGCCGTTCAAATTTACCCTCGTTACAGAGACCTTGCAAATCCCGCCACACACGCGCGCGTTTACACCACGGTCCACTGGATTCTCTACGCGCGTGCATACCGTGCCCAGCAGCAGATCATGCACACCTGTGTGTTTATCAACATGGGCTGCTTCACTGTGTGTGTTGGTGAGTGTGGTTGTGTGTGTGTGTGTGTGTGTGCGCACGCTCACACGCGGCCATTCTGGCGTGTGACAAGCTCCGCCAGGAAGTGGAAGCGTAGGAACGCGCTCCACCTGAAATGGCAGCCTGACGTCACAATCTCGTTCCCCATTGCCCACCTTCAGAATCAAAAGGAATGTACTCAGATTTGAAAAGAGTGGGAGCACAGACAGAATAAATTACAAATGCAATTGATTCTGCGCTTCACTGACTGGTGCGGGTCCTAGTCCGAATCTTTAGATGTGAAAGCCAACTAAGGCTCAATCTCAATTCACCCCTAGGCCGTACCCATTTCCCCCTACCCCTCCGCTTTGTGCGTTCACGTGTAGGGGTACCCCAATTCTCGTTACGGCAGAGGGGTAGGGGTAATGGGCAGGGCTTTGTAGCCCTCCAAAGGTCGCTGTACGGCCAGGGGTACGTGATACACAGAATGCAACGCGATTACAGCACGAAACATTTTATCAATGGCGGTGCCCAACGAGAAGGAAGTACACAAATGTAAGTAGCTATTTCTTTGCCATAATTTATCTGTTTAACCATTTTAGGTTGTCATACGCGTTGGGGGGGGGGGGGGGTGTTCCAGCAGAGCACATAATGACTTTGTTATCACAACTTAAAACGGTTAAATTATGGCAAAAAAAAATACGGTACAATATAGTACAAAAAATGTGGGTACTTCCTTCCTGTCGGCATATTTGTTTATTTCTGGCTGTTGAAGCTGTCGCTTTTGGCTACGTCGCCAAGCTGACAGCGCAAACCTATGACATAGGTGACTGTGAAGGGGTATCATAATTCATAGTGGTACAGTTTCAAGCCCTATGCCTTCATCTCCGTTTGAAAGGACGAGGGGTAGGGGTAGAAAAATAGAATTGAGATTGGCCCTAAATGAACTCTCTTCTCTGTCTTAAAGGCAGACAGGTAATTGTACTTGTTGTCTTTGGCTCGACAGGACGTGGGTCCTTCAAGCAAAGTACACAAGGTCCAGTACACCTAGCATACAGAATTGATTAGAATGCTTTCATACGTCAATAATGCATGTTTGATGTCAGTGTTAATAACTACCATCAGGAATCATAACCCAAACATTACGGCACATTTTAATCCCCAACGCTCCACATTTCGGGGATATTATTAATTCGTATACAACGGAACACCGGATTATAAGGTGCACTGTTGTTTTTGGAGAAATGTGAAGACGTTTAAGACTTAATGCAACCAATGTGGTCTGAACTGCGCAGAACACAGAAGAATGAATGATCTCGCTACAGCAAGTTGTCTCTGCATGTTACACAGAAAGACAAGTCTTAACATTTCCTGTGACAAAAGCCCCATGCTTCGTCTCCCATGCACTTCTTTATGAAACGTTATAATCAATATCCAATCTGATGGATGATTTAAATGGGCGCACGGGTGAATGTTCATCTGCCTGCAGTAGCACATGTATTATATTCTTATTAAATTCAGAGCACCCGCAGCCGGCCGGCTGAGGGCTTACCCAGCAGTCGACAGCTGGTGAAATATGGCGACTCTCGTAGCAAAGAATTCCTGGCGGAGATTAAGATATTTTTTTGAATGGAAACGCTTGAGTGGGTTTCTCACAATGGGATTGAAATGACGGCAGAAATCGTGGAGATTTAAAGCGCCCAAAGCTCACGTAATTTGAATTTTCTTATGGGGGACCAGCTAATTTGGCAAAATGTACAACACCTGGTGTGCTCGACACCAAACACACTGTGATTTGTAATAAGTGCTGCTGAACACGGAAGACGGCATTTGAGATATTTCGTAGGAAAGAGATGTACTTACGAATACTATTATTCCAACAGCTGTTGTGAAGACATCATTTAAGGATGTAATTGTGTTTACATTTGATCTTGCTCAATAAAACCAAACCACTCTTTTTTAAACGTTTGTTGTTTTTCTCTGATTTTTTTTTTGTTTTTCATTCTTTGAGAGAGATAGTGATAGGATTAAATCAGAAACTGGGATGAAAAGATGGGGGTGACATTTCGAAAAGCCGGAGAGGGGATTAGAACCCGCGGCGCTAATCGACCTGTGGTCTGGGGGGGTGCTATATCTAATGAAAACATGAACTTTGTGAGCATATTGAATATATGTATTTTTACACTAACTTCAGTGTCACTTCCATTATTATAACATTAGTTAGCGTCTTACTTGTTTCCGGAATAAACTCCGTTATCCCGTGGTGTCTTGAAATGGCTGTGACAATATACAGGTGTATTCCACAGAGGACTGAGCAGGACTCGACCAGATGTCGCCAGAGGCGCGCTCTATAACCACTCTGCCAACGCGCACCCCCGTGTTCTCATTTTCTATTGGCAGCGTTAGTGTGAAAGGGGGCTGAGAGAACGGGGGATACAACAGCCGTGAAGGGAAGCAAAAGGGGGATGAGAGTGGGGAAAGCAGATGAGGGGAGGCAAACTCACGACGCTGCGTGCACCGTGAACTGAAGCCACTCTGGAGCACACAGACTGTATATGTGCTGGATGCAGCAGCCTAACTGACTGATGTCGTCATTTTAGATGGTTTGCCATGTGAATAGACGAGTTCGGGGGGTACTTCCGGTGTCTGAACGTCACTTCCGGTGTCATTTACCTGCCGTGTATTTGGCTATTTTTTCAACATGTCTCTGTGGGAGCACACACCTACAGGGTTATTTAAAAATTGTGGTGGTAACTTGCGGTGTGCTATTCCTCACTCAAATGTTATCGTACGGATCTGTGACCGACAACCCATTATTTCATAATCAGTACAACCCGTTCCATTGTCTCATTCCTTTTGGAACGACTAGTAGAAGCAGCCAGCCTATTCGTCCAGAAGGACATGTGACCACTCGGTGAGTAACTTTAAGTCAGATTTTGACTGTATTTCATCAATATTTATGATGTGTATGATGTGTAACTGGTCACAGTCTGACATCTAGTGGTCGGATTTTGAATTGGTGAGCATTTCGTGTGTTTTTTGTGAGCCACCGCGGTCCACTACGGCGACATTAAATGGAACTCAAACAGGCACCGGAAGTGTGCCAGTCCCCTGTATTTCGCGGGTAAACTCGTCTATAGAGTGTATATTTTCTGCACTTCATCATAGTTCACTGTCTCTGCCTGTAGCAGAATGTGCACCAACATGGGTCATCTTTCTTCAGAGGCTTCGATCCAGTGTCATTTTGTTGAGGGTTCATGTCATGAACCTGACTATTCATGTTGTCGCACCATCTTTTGGGTGGTCTTCCTCTGCTTCTCTTGAAGCTGACTTGAGGGACTACTAGTCCCTCAAGTCAGTTTTTTTGTGGTCGAGATATGCAAATTCTGTGACTCGTATCATTTTGCTGTCAATGGAGATATGGGGGGTTTACTTTTATCGGGTCTCATGCATTCTGTTTTGGATAAAGGCTTTTGATTTGATCAAAATAGTCCATATGCCTCTCTCTGTCTCTCCCTTGTGTGGTGTACCTTGTGTATGGAAATAGGTTCAGACACAAGTCAATACTTATGCTGGATGAGACATGTAATAGATGTTTGTCAGGAACACGTGTGAAGTTGGCGGGACAATAACAGACGCGTTGACCCATTTACAGATGAATGGTATGAAAGCGTTGAAAACCTTGACCTACTTCCAGCACGCTTTTGAGCAGCAAACAGCATTCATTTCAAAATTATACATTTCAATTGAATATTCACATACATATCAATCCCCTGGAATTGTTCAGAAAAATACTACGAGCTAAGCAAGGGATGTCAAACTTACTTTTACCGCAAACATGCATCTGTGCATCAACCTGGTAGGAATCCTAACATTAGCAAAATGTTAAACCAGTTAGGGAATCGTTTACATGAGAACGATTACAGATTACCTACAGTTGAAAACGCTATATCTGTTCAGGTCTCATACATGCCAGACACCTTTACGTCACACCCCTTTCCCAGCTGATAAAAGTAAACAACACGCTCTGGCCCCGCAGCTAGTGAATATAAACAAACATGTTGGACTACCTCGATCCCACAGATCTTCAAACTGTTCTGGCTGACGTAGGAAGCATACAGAAGTCGTGTCAGTCACTGAATGAATACAAATATCATCTTCGAGCCACAACGTGTGTACAATTACTTATGGGATATGGCATATCCAATGGAATATCACCTACTCTTGCGTCTTCATATAAACAAAGTTGGAATATTGAAGACGAAAACAGTTTCCTGGTTTTAATAATCATGATAATAATATGTTTGTATGTTGTGCCTTTATGGCATTGGAACATTTTTAAACAAGTACTATCTAATCTTTGATACTGTCCATGTATTCATCAGACGTGGTACTCTTCTCAACATCTTGATTCTCAGAATCCACCCGGGCGGAATCGGGTTCCGGTGGAGAGTCCCGAGATCAGGTTGCAGATAGAGGATGTGTGGATCTAATGCAGATTGAATTTCCAGAAGAACAGCCAAACCCAAACTTCAAGAGGAACAGACTCCGATTGATATCAGCTACATATAGGACGGATCACCCGAGGGAAGATGATCCTCTTTGTGGAGGCGGGTTGATTGGCAACGAGGAGCAGGTGCAGGAGCTGGGCAATCCGGCGCTCCCGATGTGCGGTTCGCGGCCGATGCGCTCCATCTGTCACTCCGCGTCCGTCAACCCATAACACTTTCAGCAAAATGTTCTGTTGGCACGTGCCGCAAATTCTACTCTCCAGTTTTTCTGCGATGTCTTCCCCCAATCTTTTCAATCCCGCTTCCTTGTTTTGGAAAAACAGTGCTTATGCCGGGAAAAATAACTTTTACATTTTTTTTGCTGGGACTAGACAAGGCTGTATTCTCAGATCTGCCTCTTTTGTTAGCAAGGGGAGCGCCTCTCTGATGACACTTAGCATTGTCTGCCACCGCAAACTCGCACCATGGGAGAGTCTTTGAGTTCCTCATCATAGTTCTGTGATAACACCAGGGTTTTGTTTGTGTTCCCTATGACTAGGGATGCGTCCCAATTCAGCACTCATTTTGACAGCTACAAATGTTATATGAAAAAACTAAACCCACAGACAGTAATACAGTAGTATAATAAAACAAAATTATAAGTCAACAACCGCTCGTCCTGTCTATGATATACAACTTGACTAGACTGGACAGGAATAGACTGACTTGCAGTCAGTCTATTCCTGTGTTCTCTCTGCTAATGAAGGGGATGAAGTATGTATGGAGTTTTTCCAGATTCTATTTTCATGTACCACAGTCTGGTCGACTATTATTAGCATCACAATCATCTTCATTTTGCTACATTGCAATCGTACGGAGTTCGGAAACAGTAAACATGTAATAGTAAGAATCATAGTAATAAAAATAACATTTGAAGAAGGAAATAATGTGAGCCGTAGCAGGTCTCAGTAGCCAGTGTCTCACTACAGGGAACTGAGAACTAGTCATCATAGTTCACTTTCTCCGCTTTTAGCAGACTGTGCACCAACATGGGTCAGCTTCCTCCAGAGGCTCCGGTCCAGTGTCATTCTGTTGAGGATTGGCAGGTCAATTCCTGACCATTCGTAGATGCAGTCGCGCCATCTCTTGGGTTGCCTTCGTCTGCTTCTTTTGCCGACCACTAATCCTTCAAGTCAAGAGTTTTGTCAAACCTATTTGGGATCACTTGATCTGTCCGTAGAGTTTAAGGGTTCTGCTTTTGATTATTGTCATTATTGGTTTGAATGAGGTTAGTCTACAGAGTTCTTTTATTTCTATGTGGTCTAAAAGGCGGTGTCCTGTCATCCATCGCATGATGTGCGATGGATGGATTTTGTGGTCAGGTTTACACATTCAAGGTTGTATAGCACTACTGGCAGGATGTATGTATTGTAGATTTTGTCTCTGATGTGGAACGGTTTGTTTTTACCCAAAACAAGCCTAGCGCTATTCTATGTTTTACGGCCATGGATTTGTCATTTGAGGCTGATAATTTGTGCCTCAGGTACACAAATTCTGTGACTTGCCGTATCGGTTTGTCGTCAATGGAGATATGGATGGCTTGGTTGTTTTTGTGAACTAGTACAAGTTCCCAAATAGTTACACGTTCAGTATCAGTCCAACTCTACAGAATGTGTTTCTCTCACATGATATTTCCACGTCCCACTATCCTGTGGCCTATTATAATTTATTCCCAACGTCATTTGCTCCACGATCAGCCTACAACCCAGCGTTATATTAGCGGTCATTTGGCAGCAATGACGGCATCAACATGGCGAAAGAGCCGTCCCTTCTTTCTCTTCTGCCGAGTGCACGGAGCGCGGCGCTTCGAGTGCGTGTGTTTTTCCATCTTGGCTCCTTCTTACAAGTGCTTTGGCAGCTCGCTCACCAAATCCCCCCGGGACCCCTCGATGCTACAGCCACCGGGCCTTATTGGGTCGAAGCTTCTTAATTAAGCCTGCCGTAAATGAGTGTGTGTGTGTGCGCACGCGGCTGTGTGTGTGTGTGCCATGTGTTCATGTTCATGCCAGTGACAGGGCAACATGCTCGATGCGTGCGTGAGTGTGTGTCTGTGTGTGTGATAGAGAGAGAGAGTGTGTGCGTGTGTTCATGTCGGTAACAGGGCAACATGCTTGATGTGTGTGTGTGTGCGCGTGAGAGAGAGAGGGTGTGTGTGAGAAAGAGTGTCTGTGAGTGTGTGTTCATGTCTGTACACAGTGGTGTTACTCTCCCAGCTTGCGGCACACGGCGAGATTAAAGTAAATTAAACTGGAATACGACAGACACTAATCTGGCTCTTACTATGTGCAACAGGCAGGGCTGGGGAGGTTTATTTATTATTAGAGTTTGGCTGTAGCTCAGTTGCTAGAGTGGTGGATGAGACTTTGGCCCAGGCCCTTTTAGCATTCTGCTCAGCATTAGGCCTCAATTAGATTTCTTATTTAACCCCTCTTAGCACTGGCGGCTTCCACAGGTGTCCTGATAAAACACATACTGGCTGCCAAAGATGAAAAAAAACACATTCTGAGAATGAATGAAAATGGAATCAAAAATGTTGCTAGTCATGTGCAGTTAGCACAGTTGGATAGGCAACGCACTGCAAAGCACATCAATGCCACAACGGCGCAATGAATCTCGGGTCCGCCTCGGGCACTATGTTTGTGACTCATTACCACACTGAGTGACACAAGACGAAGCTCGGTCAGATTTCGATTCTTGTGGGTGTGTCCAAAATAAAGAAATTCATTCATTCATTTAAAATGTTGTATATCTTGGCGGTACCGCCCAAAATCCCTTTTTTTTGTAGAAAACTGGTTATCCCGCCTGCAGTCCTGTGCTGCATCTTAAACGGTGCACCTACACATTTTTTATTGCAGTCGCTGTCCGAATTCCAGCCCACTGAAAGTGGCTCGGATGATGCCCTAAGCACGGCAATCCGATGTCCGATGGACACTTGGGTCAATAAACGGCCGCCATGCTACCTACGTAGCGTAAGAATGTACTTAGTAGAATGACCCTTACATTCTGGAAGAGCAATGTCAGCACTCATATCATATCTGCTACACGTTGTAGTTCTGTTTGTAGTCCTACCTATTGGCGGCATGTAAATGTTGCTAACGTACTAAACCACGACAGTGGTGCACTAAAAAAATCATTGCACTGAAATATAGTTTACTATAATTACATGCAGTGACCCATGTGTACCCTTTGAGACACATCATTGTACTCTTTCATCTGTCCAGACTTTTAAGGACAGCAGGAGGATGGACTAAACTCTGCGCTCCTCGCCTCGTCCCTCCCAGCGCCCACCTCCCCGAACGACCCCCCTCCCTCACCAACGTCAGACACCAGCAGGGGTAAAAATTGTGAGGCTTTGATGATTTTCTAATTCCTGCATGAAATCGGCTGAAACTCTCCCACACGCCAGGCATCGGCACGCTGGGAACATTCGGCCATGATCAATGCACAGCGATCGTTGCTGCAGAAGCTCGAAATGATTTGAATTAAATTCAAAGAACTTTATTCTAGCTTCTGTGAGGAACTTAATTTGTGGTGTAACGTCAATGACTATTGGATTACCATGTTCACACAAACACAGGCTATTAAAATAGTGGCATATAGCCAGCAATAGAAAAAAAACAGTGTAAAACAACACTTCAATAAATGGAAAGTCATTTCTGTAGCCACAATAATGAAAACAATACAGAGATATACTGCATCCATCTAAAAGTTGGGTGACAGCTGAATTGTTTCTAGTAAACTGTTTGCGAGCCGATCTTCCGCGGACGGCAGAGGGGAAGCTGGGTTGCGCCGCAGACCGCACCTCCACGCCTCTCGGCGAACAGTAGCAGCAGCAGTGCCATGCTCGGATTGGTCGGATGCTGACGAAAATTTGCAGCACGATTTGCATGTGGATGACTGGTACCTCAGGCTCGGAGTCATCTGGACTCCCTAGAGACGAGTTTAAGTGCGAAACACTGGGGGGAGTCATTTTGTCCCAGGCTTCTGCAGGTCACTTCCGGTGCCTTATTGTTGCCTATGCCAACTCTGGTACTGGACCGAGGTCCGAGCACACAAAACACATAAAACGCACGGCAATTTAAAATCTGACCACTAGGTGTCGGTCTCTGACCATTACACATCACCCCACTCGTTCCGTTCATAATTTTGTATAAATATTGATGAAATACAGTCAAAATCCGACTTAAGATTACTCACCGAGTGGTCACATGTTCTTCTGGACCAATAGGCTGGCTGCTTTTACTAGTTGTTCCAAAAGGAATGAGAAAATAGAACGGGTTGCACTGATTATTAAATCATGCGTTTGTGGGTCACAGATCCACACGAAAGCATTTGGGTGAGGAAGAGCATACTGCAAGTTACCACCACAATTTTTAAATAACCCTGTAGGTGTGTGCTCCCACCGAATAGACATGTTGTAAAAATAGCCAAATAACACGCCAAGCAAATGACACCGGAAGTGACGTTCAGCCACCGGAAGTACCCCCTGAACTCGTCTATTGTTGTAGGAAGGTGTCATCATTCCATTTGGGCTGCGTCCCATTACTGCCCCTTAGCCCTAGCATTGTATCTCTTACTTTGTGTCTAGGTTTCAAGTGGCAAGGGTGTCACGTGTCTAAGAATTGGGACACCCCTCATGTCTAGGGGCAGCCCAACAAAAGAATCCCTTGGCTATTTGTATCCCCGTAATGCGTAGCATTGGGGATGTAATAGTTTTGCGTGTGCCATCGCCGCTGCGTCCGCAACGGCAAATCCCTCATGTTAATGTGATAACTTATGAACGGTGGTTAAATAACAGTTAAATAATAAAATATAATAAAATATAATATATAAACCTATCAACCAAATTGTAACATGGGACTTGCGCCAGAGAGCGGAATATATATATATATATATATATATATATATAAGCATGCCAATATACTTTACATTTAACCCACTATTCTTTCCAAAAAATGCCACTACCTTCCTTTACGTCATTCTTCCAACAATCCGTAAAAATTTCAAACCACTATCATTAACAATATTTAAGCCGATCTCCACAGCACAGTCCATCTCATTTTAGCTTCAGGACAAGTAATTGGGCTTTGGTAATTGTTTGTTGCGAGTTTTACTGCACTGCCATTTTTCAACAAGAAAATTGCAGTGGCGCTCGGGGAGGGCGGTGAAGGACAACGCGGTGGGGAGGAAGGTCTCAAGGAGTTTGCAAATGAGAGGAGGGTGAGCTGTAAAGTTTGGCCATGTTTCTCCATGACGCCCCTCAGCCTTGGTGGCGACAAACATTGGCTATGGGTTTATTGATCCCAGAGGACAGGTGAGCGGCGCAGCCCGGCAAGCCATCGACTGACACATCAACCGCTCGAATTGGATTGATGGCACCGAATGGCTGTTCCACCTGCCCCTCATTCTGTCTGCACACACACACACACACACACAAACAATACACAACTTGGACTGTGGAACCCGTCATACGCCACGACTGTCTGTGATCAAAATTGATGGGTTTTTGAGTGACGTTGGCTGGAGACAGTGGCACAATGTTTGAAGCATCAGTGTGATGAGAGATAGACCCAGTGCTATTGGCTACAGCCGACACATTAATGGTGGATTCAACAAAATCTCTGCCTATATGTGCATGGCCATTAGCTATTGATTCAATGAAATGGACCGCAAAAACCTCTGTAAAGATGTGCTTGCTACAAAGTGTCTTAATAAAATCGCTTTGGAAGCTTGTAACAGGTTGCTGCATTTTTATAGCGGGATATCTAGAGCGTCATACAAATCAATGATTCATTAATACAATTGTGCTAATATTTCCCACACTCAAAAAAAAGAAGGGAACGGGCTGCATCACATCCTCCGCCATCTGGACTCCACCTGGACCTTCGCTAGGACTCAAAGTGTCCTGTTGGTGCAAAATGATCTACAATACACATACAGTGGCTGTTTTGGTTCGGTGAAAGATTTGCGCGCAACGGTGGAGGAACGCCACTGATGAGGTAGGTAGGTTTTGAATTGGTCCATTGGTCACAGCTAGTCAGCCTGTGAGATTTGACACCCACTAACTCACAGTCTGCTCTAGACCTGTGCTGCGTAACAATTAGTACATAGTCTAATGAAGCACGCTCATCTGTGGGTAAGAAAAAACCCAGAGTCAAGCACCGCAACACACAACGGTTCAATAACCCAATATTTGACAAATGAACATGGCTCATGGTTAACGTTAATCCATGACGCCCTTTTTCTCCTAGGCCGTAGGACATGGATTGGAGCTTGCAACGCGCCTGCATGAATGATAGTTAGGTTTGTATGGAAAATAATTGATGATGCCTGTAACAAAAGATTGATTCCTTAAAGCAGTTGAGTGACCTCTAAAAAATGTTATATTCAGGCATTTTTGATGACAGTCAGCCGCAGTGGTTATTTTGCTACATGTAATGGATTATATTCAGAGTACAAATTAGGGATGTCAAAGATTAATCAGTAGTCGATTAACCGATCGAAAACTTTTAATCAATGAATTTCCTTACCAGACAGTTAATCGAGAATTTGTGCTGCAATACATTTGTTCCACATGTGTGGGTTGCATCAACTGGAAAGAATCTCTTCTCCTTATCCCAATAGCTTCAAGAGCATTACGGAATGAGAACCCATAATATTATTAACATTATCACCACTTTAATTTGTTAAGTTGCTGTTGCTAATGTGTGTTGCCATGCAGGTTTAAAGTCCTTCCTTGCATGGTACTCTACCATATTATCTAGCAGGGCCAAGAAAGTCTAAAAAAAGTGAATGATTAATTGATTAATCGACCGATAAAATTAAAGATCTCACCGTCAGTAGTCAGTAGTTAGCACATCCTGTACCACTGATACATCTGTTTCACAGTCAGTACTTAGGGTCTACATCATTTACCACTGATACATCTGTTTCACAGTCAGTTGTTAGCAGGGTCTACATTCCTTACCACTGATACATCCTTTTCACAGTCAGTAGTTAGCAGGGCATACATCATCCTGAACCACTGATACATCTGTTCCACAGTCAGTAGTTAGCAAGGCCTACATCCTTTACCTCTGATACATCTGTTTCACAGTCAGTAGTCAGCAGGGTCTACATGCTTTACCACTGATACATCTGTTTCACAGTCAGTAGTTAGCAGGGCCTACATCCTTTACCACTGATACATCTGTTTCACAGTCAGTAGTTAGCAGGGTCTACATCCTTTACCACTGATACATCTGTTTCACAGTCAGTAGTTAGCAGGGTCTACATCCTTTACCTCTGATACATCTGTTTCACAGTCAGTAGTTAGCAGGGTCTACATCCTTTACCTCTGATACATCTGTTTCACAGTCAGTAGTTAGCAGGGTCTACATCCTTTACCTCTGATACATCTGTTTCACAGTCAGTAGTTAGCAGGGTCTACATCCTTTACCTCTGATACATCTGTTTCACAGTCAGTAGTTAGCAGGGTCTACATCCTTTACCTCTGATACATCTGTTTCACAGCCCGTAGTTAGCAGGGCCTACATCCTGCACCACTGCCTAACTTTGTGGAGCCCTGCGCTAATTTCCCTCGCCTGGATATTTAATCACCCTATCCATCTCACGGGAGACAGCCTTGCCTTAACCCCGCTTGCTCGGGCTGGGCGGGCGCACACACACACACACATACACACACACATACACAGGCACACACACACACACAGGCACACCCAATCTTCCATCACGCCAGCATTGAAGGAGAAGCTGGAGTGGAGAAGCGGACAGACAGAGAAATAAAGAGAATGAGGAGGGAGATGGCGGTATAGAGAGTCTTGGGGTG
>OMKY01169503.1:0-10279 GCA_900302395.1 Bregmaceros cantori
TAAAATAAGCAACTTGTGTAGCTAATTATATATATATATATATATATATATATATATATATATATATATATATATATATATATATATATATATATGTATATATATAAATAATAATAGCGACCACAGCGTTATTAATTCTTCACAAATGGAGAGAGTGAGATAGGACGTCGCACGCGGGTGGCCGTGTGTCACTCCCCCGGACCCGGAGCTGACAGCATGGCAGTGAGCCACTTTTATTATTTCATCTCCCGCAGTCCTGTCGGCGGTGAGACAGCTGCCTCTCCGCCTTGCGGTGCGAGAATGATTCGCGCCGCAAGGCACGTTTTTAGTTAGCGGGACTGCAGCTCATTACCGCTCCCGCCCGCACCCGCAATGAGCTTTCAATATTTGTCCCGCGTCGCACTGCTTTGCGTTGGGTCCCGCGGGACTCCCGCGGGAGTGCAGGGCTCTAATTCAAGCGTCTTCAGTCTGCCATCGGTAAAGATGGCCACCTCCTCCAATTTGCCCACCCGCAGAAAGAGCGACTTCACTGCTCCCGCGCAGAAATCAAATGCGCGATTCCAGTTTCTCCATCAAAAAACCCATGGCATCAGACAGTAGTAAAAACGGGACAGAGTGTACTAAAAAGTCTGTGCACGGACACAAGCGTGCCATTATCTTCGCCATTATCATAGGTTATCAACGGCTAGCCCATTATCATAGGTTATCAACGCCTAGCCCATTAACATAGGTTACCATAGGCCCATTATCCTCAATGATAAGTACTTCAGTTGTTGGTGTTGTGAATAGCCTAAATGCTGCCCAGTCCCACAAATCCCCCTTTTTCATGAAAAACAAAACAAAACAACAACATTAAAAAATAGAAAACGTTATTCATCCAACAACCTTGACTGATTTTGGTATATAGCCAACACCTGTTACATACCTGGTGGTGGGTCATAAGAGTAGAAGTCGTTGGCCCTCGGTAGCTGGCTTCTGAACACTAAATGAAAACAAACCAGTACATGGCATTTCAGCATTATTAAGCTTATCATTACCAATCCCAGGGTTCTTGCAAGTTACATTTAAGACCTTTTTATACACCTTTTTAGACCATTATAAGAAACATGTTAGACCAACTTCAAGACACCAAAAGAACAAACTCTGTACTTTTGGGCCAATTCCTATGGAAATAACATTTACCAATTTCACAGACACACGCCGTACACACTATTGTTTCTTAACTAACGGCACTTGGGGGAAACAAAAATGGCACTTTTGTGTGCTCCGCAGTAGCTCAGTACGTTAAGACAGTGCACAACAAAGCAAGCACACATCTGCTATAATGGAAAATCCTCTTTCTGCCTGGGCGACATGAGATATTAGGGATATTGGGGGCCGATACGGATATTGAGGAATAAGTCATGCTGATAACCGATATATCTGCTGATGAAAGAGAGAAAAGAAAAAAACATGAATATATAATAAATGAATTTCAACCGATTTTGTGAATTATCTTTTTAACTACTTATATTATTGGAACCTTTTCCAAAGGTGTTTTAACTCATGTAAGAAAAAAAAGGATGTAAGCCCAGGTTGAAATGACATTTTATGTAAGCCAGTATGATATTTTTATGGCACCTAAATTCAGCCGATATAAATCCTCCACACCAATAATCGGTCGGACAAAGTCCCGGAGTTACCTTTCATACAGCGGCCATCATTGTGCGAGTAGCACTCTGGAGTTTTACAGCAAAACAAAAACAGTGTTCGGTGGAAGCTCCTCTCCTGATCTGTGACGGGCGCATAGACCTGCAGGAGAAGAGGGACATTGTTGGACAATCTTATTGTAGATCCATCCGTTCCAAAGATATCACATTAATTTAAGGGTCTTATGTGGCCGAAGTGCATGCAAAACCATTACATACCCTACACACCGCGTTTCGTGGCTGTATTAAGTGACCACAGGCTAGCAATAGAAACAAGTGGCATGGTGCCAAAACAGGACAAAAACTGTACACTGTGGACTGGAGACAGGGCTACACACTTACACTGTGATGCATATCAAAAGACTTTGAACTAGAGAATCATGCTCCGCCAAAATCTCAAAGAAAGACAAGGAATTTTAGAATATTCCTGACAAGGCAGCACTACAACATCTTCTAGGAGAGAAAGGTGAATGGCTGAATGTGCCATATAAGCAGCATGTGTCAGACAGTGAACGCAGCATATTTGTGCGTGAGATTGTGATTGACTGAGACACAACCAGAGGACAGGAAAGAGATAAATCTACATGTTCGCTGACATAAGGACTTATTATTATTACTACTGCATTAAGGATGTTAGAAATCCTGTATATATGTATATTAAACACTATACAATGTGTACATACGTCGTTTAATTCAGCTATTGACCTTTGCTGTTTTAGTGTTTATTATAAGTGTTTATTGTATGCGCAGTACTCGTATATGTATGCTTTGCCGATGTATGATGCTCATTGCCATGCGCAATAAATCCACATTTTATTTTAATTGAGAGGGCGAAGGGACGAGGGGTTCTAAGAGAAATACCTGAAGCAGGAACACCAGCGGTAGGTGGCACACGTCGCACTCGAGGGCGGACAGAGAGGGCACATTCCTCAGGTCGAGCCACGCCGGCTTGCCGCCCACCTTGCTGGGGAACTGGGCACTGGGCAGCCGCCACGGTTCGGCTTCCTCCAAGAATCCCAGATCGACGTCCGCAAAGGCGCCTGCTTTGACAGTGTCAGCGCTGGCCATGTCGTGCAATTTATGACATCAACAACAACATATAAAATAAGGGCTATATTAAATATGCGAAAAATAAGGCAGATATATGAAGACTCGTCTTCAACAACAGGTTAACTGTCAGCAAAACGCAGCACACGTGTATGTTTTGATTGTAGCGGACTCGTGCTTCTTCTTCACACGGTTGAATGCTGTGAAGAGGACAGATTGCTGCCCTCTTCTGGTATTGTATATAATAACTACCAGCCTGGTACGCCACAACAAATGAACCGTTCACGCATCGCTCGCGTTGAACGATAATCGCCAGCGATGCGTGAACGATTCGTTTGTTCTGGATGAAGTGACCCCTTGACTATTTTTACAGATTAGTGTTTACTGTTTTGTTTTGTCACTTGCTCCATCCTTTGCCTTGTGTTTCTTGTTACGGGCCAAGCAGCGAAGCTGCGAAGGCATCTATTGTTTTAGTCTTCTTCTTTCTTCTCCATTATCCTGCTTTGTCCCAGTCACTTGGGGTCAGCAGCTTGGGTCAGTCTCTTCCACTTGTCTCTATCCAGGGCATCTGCTGGTACCACTCCCTTCTGTGTCATGTCTGCCTTTATACATTCCTCCCAGGTCTTTGGTGGTCTTCCCCTTGGTCCTCTTTTCTTTACTTCTATTGCTTGCACTCTTTTGCATATGTGGTCTTCCCCTCCAGACCAAATGATTGTTCTAAACACGTGCCATGAGTGGACGAGTCATTTCTTTTGATTGAACTGATTACAAAATGTTAAAAAATAGTAACTGTAGTGCCTTATAATAACATTTTAAAATATGTAATCTACATTACATTTTAGATTACACATTGGCCTGAAATAAGATTAAATCCACTTTAACAATCGTTCGGACGTCTTTGTTGTAACTTGGACTGACATTGACAAACTGCTGGTGACAAAAAAAAAAACACTCAGAGATTTATTGTAGTGCTAGCAGTATGTGCGGCAACCCGTTATCAATGCAAGTGCTCGAGTAGCGCGATTGCGTTTGACACCACAGGCGAAGATGCTCAGCATAAGCCAACCACACAACCATCGGCCCCAGCAACCCAGAAGTCTGGTCACGTGACCGCGCTAAGAGCCCAGCGATCTATCGGTAGGTTGTTGATTAAGTATGATTATGTTACTTATCGGCTACAGAAATGCAAATTTGTTCCATGTGTCATTTCCAACAGCTTTGCAAAATTTCATCCAGATCTGTGCACAACTTTTTCACTTATCCTGGGGACGGACAAACCAACAAACCAACGCTGCCAAAAGCATAACCTGCTTTGCGGCACAGCCCCAGCGCAGGTAATAATTAGTGACCTCTGACTACGGCCCATAACGGACATCTGGCTGAAATTCAGGAAGCCTGGTAAACCAGTTTGTATATCCATATTATTCTCATGTCGCATTGAATGTTCCATCTTGTTGTTACAAGTCTCCCGGAGCGGCCGGACGAACGGGGGGAGTCGTCCGCGGACCGCCCATCATCATCAGCTCCACCATCGGCCGCAGAGCTCCCATCGCTCTCAGCTGCCAGTCGTCTCCGCTCATCAGTCTGCCTCCTTATAAGGCCACGCCCGACCCCGGAGAGACGCAGCCACATAACCTCTGAGCATGCACGCTGCGCCTGACAGAGCACGTCACTTGCCAAAACCTTGACGAGATCGAATCTAACTTAATAATCCGCTGGATTTATGATTTACCTGGTCTCGCCTTTCTCCTGTGTCCAGCGTGCCCCTGGGGATCTTCCGCCCCCGCCCGATCCGACGGACCAGGAGGACCAGATAAGCGAACCAGACGATCCCGACCACATGGACGTGTCGTGACTTTGTGTTTCTTTGTATTACTTTTGCTTCTGGTCTCCGAGACCTTAAAATAATAATTAACTGAATAAAAGGGTTTAAACCCTCTGTTTTGTCTCTCTCTGGGAATTCCAATATTTACCGAAATGGACTGGTGACACTTGTGTCATGTACAATGTTTAATGGCTCTGTGCTGTCTGTCCTAAATAAAAATCATTCCATTGATTGAAATAGAAGGGAAGCCGTGTTGCCGGTGTCACCTTGCTGGGGTTGTAGTAGTGTAGATATGACGGATCAGAACGCAGCACAAACAGACGCACCGTCCAGTTCTTCCTCTGATGACCCTGGAAGAGAGAAATTCCTATTATTACTGCACTGAGACAAATCTTTGACTCAAAATGTAACATCCTGGACATTTAGGTAAGGATACTAATGCTAACTAATAGGTAGTAGTGCAATGTGGGCAAAGGTCAAGCAAGACCCTGTTTGGTAAATACCACCGGGAATAATCTAATTGACCTTGTTGTCTGCAGTGCAGAGTGCAGCTATTATTGAATGCGTGTACTACGTGCCGAGTGATATGATTTGCCAACACCAAAAAGGAGTTAAGCCTAAAGACGTTTGAAGTAGTGGAACAGGGGAAGTGAGCGGGAGAGTCTCTGATGGTGGTGCCGTGGAGGGACGATGGGTGTCCCACACTGTAACTGCCTGTGCCAATCGTCGAATTGTCCTGAAGTATCCTGAACTAGAAGCACTCAGAGATTGTAAACCTGCGCCGTAGTGGTACGAAAAAAAATAATCATACATTTAGTGCTAGCTGTATGTGTGGCAACCCATTATCGATGCAAGTGCTCGTAGTAGCGACTGACGCCACCGGCGAACATGCCAATTACATTTCCCAGCGCACCCCGAAGTCTGGTCAGATGACCGCGGTAATCCGCCCAGCGATCTATTGGTAAGTTGGTGATTAAGTATGATTATGTTACTTATAGACTACAGAAATGCCCCAAAATTTAATCGAGTCTTCCGTGTGTCATTCCCAACAACTGTTCAAGCTGTTAAAACATAACCTGCGCAGGTAATAAACCCTGGTGAATACATCTACACCGTCTCATCATTGGAGAACCTGGTAAGATGACTTTTTGATTATTTGGGAAAATGATCCAAGGTGTATTCGGCAAACCTTGACTTGTTGGAAAAACATGATAAGATAACATCTTATGGTTTTAACAACGACAAGTCCATTTTAGATGCTATGCTCCATTTAACCCTCACCTGCTTCAGCAAGAAACCTTTCCTGGTCACACGTCCGCTGAGCTCCACGGCAGCCAGCGACTTCTCTGCTTTTACACTGCCTCGCTTCTTGTAACAGTCTGCCTGCAGACAAAGATGATAAGAAATTTGTGATTCAGTCACAATGATCCAGCGGAAACCATTGTGGGACATTAGAAATGTCCAAATGAACTTTTATTTCAGAGGATCGGTCCATACCCAGTCCTGAGACAACTGCAACTGAGAAGAACAATGATCCAGCAGAAAACATGTGGAATATTAGAAATGGAAAGGTCTCTTTTTTAAAAGATCAACCAATACTGAGTCCCAATACAAATACTGCAAAATTTGGTAATACCCAAACTATCCACCGAGAGGCGCCAATGTTATGTTTAATACTCAGATACAAAATGAGTATACAGGGAATTCAGTATTTGCTGGAAAGTGCAATTTACACAAAACAGATCGGCCAACAATCACCAATCACAAGCCATGATATCTTTTTATTTTTCCTTTTTTTGGCGCCGTTTTTAAGCTTTATTACATATTATTAAACAGAATCTGGGTTGAGATCGGGGGTAGACATCACAAACAAGCCGACAATGGGAGGAGAACTCGTGGAACCGCAGTCCTGATCTTTTGGAAAGTCTATGATCGGACCACAATTTCGGTTCACAGGAATGGATTAGGATACGCGTTTGTTTAGTTTTTTTTCTGGCGTCAGTGTCGTTTTTCACCTTCATTGGATAGGATTAGTCGGAAACTGGGTTGAAGAGATCGGGGGTAGACATCTCAGACAAGCTGACCAAGGGAGGAGAACTTGCTGCACCGCAGACGCTGCGATAGACACAGTGCCATTAACATGAATGGGGGCGTGTTAGGTGCAGCGTCTTTAACCACTCCGCCAAACAATGCCCCCGGACACAAGTGTTGAACAGTTGAACTTAATGTTAGACACATTACCATAGTTTGCTTTTACCATAGTTTCACTGACATTCATTAGTTTAGGAAGGAGCCAGAGACACTGGAGCTTAGGTGTCCCACATTAGGCAGTGGCCCACATTAGGGCAATACAGCCGATTTAGAATATTATCTACTTGACAGCTTGCTTACAAAGCAGTAGAGGGCGGTGGAGTCATCTAGGAAGTGCTGCGTGAGTCCGGCGGTGCGGAGCGCCTGCAGGCTGCGCTGTCCCAGCGGGCGTACGAAGCCCTCCTCCACGATGGCCGAGGCCAGCGTGACGGCCTCGGCGCGGGTCAACACCTGGCCTGAGAACACCAGCCAGTCCACGGCCGCTGACCCCGTGAAGCTGTTGGTGTACGAAGACCCGTGCTCCACATGGCTGGTCAGCTGGATCCCCCCATGGATGTCGTACATCGAATCAACCACCGCGCTGGAGAGGAGAAAAGTTCAACAATCAAGTACCACAAAACATTATTCAACAACTAGAAGCACTCAAGAGAGTGCAAACCTGCGCCGTAGTGTTAGAAAAAAATAGTACTTTTAGTGCTAGCAGTATGTGTGGCAACCCAAAATCAATGCACATGCTCCTAGAGTAGTGCGATTGCAATTGGCCACTGGCGAACACGCTCAGCACAAGCCAACTACACTTCCCAGCAGCCGTTTCGACCTGAACGTCTGGTCACGTGACCGCAGTAAGCGCCTAGCGATCAATCGGTAAGTTGGCGTTTAAGTACGATTATGTGTCTTATAGGCTACAGAAATGAACCAAAACTTAATCAACTCTTCCGTTTGTCATTTCATACTCTGCAACATTTAAATCACGTAAAGATACGTGCACAACCTTTTCAGTTATCTGGAGGAACGCAGTCAAAAACATAAACTGCATCCCGGCACAGGTAACAATAACTTGTAGCTCTCTGTATCTTAACCCTTGGATCCACTTTGTGCATTTTTCCGTTTCATCTGAGCCGCATTTTGGCTGGAGATTATGCTAATGGGTGCGTAGGATACGTTTTTCTCTGAAGTTGATGCGGTGTGACTAAAGCCGTGGCTCCACTGCAAATTTAACCAGAGATGGGCAGTAACGCATTACATTTACTCAGTTACAATTTTTGTACTTTTTTACTTTTAGAGTATATTTTTCATGAGTTACTTTCTACTTTTACTCAAGTAAATTTGAGGTGAAAAAAAACCTTTTACTGAGATGTCAGTAAAAAGTACTTGGTACATTAACTCTGCCTTTAGCGACACCTGTTGGGAACTGTTGGCACATATGCTGATGTCATATCTCTCTCTCTCGGGCGCTTTTTCTCTCGCTCGCTCTCTCTCTCTTGGTGTCTCTCTCTCCCACTCGGTCTCTGTCTCTCTCTCGGGCGATCTTTCTTTTTCATTCATTTTTTAAATTCATTTTTTTAACTGAAAGTTACTCAGTACTTTCGCTACTTAAGTAACTTTTTTGTGGAATACTATTTTACTTTTACTATTTGGATGACTACTTTTTACTTCTACTTGAGTAATATTTTGCTGAGGTAACAATACTTTTACTTGAGTGATTTTTATGGCTACTCTGCCCATATCTGAATTTAACGGACCTATTGTTGCGTGTGAACGAGTTTACAATAGGGCGTTCATTATGCCAGTGTCTCGACGGATCAGTGGTGGTAGCCTGACCAATCCCTGGCCTAGCAAGCCATGGACCGCTAGCATGGGACCTGCTCGCAATCAGGTATGGAAATTTTGAGTACTTTGGTGTAGTTATTAGTTATTACGTATGTTATTACACACCTCAGGTTAATGCCTTGCAGGTTATGATTTGGGCTGGAGGTCTGTTCTCCATCAACAGGAGCATCTCCTGCGGCCTGGCCCAGGAGGTCCACTGCTGTCTTGATAGCGTTCGCCCACTCGTCCCTCTCCTCGCGCGAACATGCTTCCAGGAAGTGCTCGACCGACGCCTGCGTCTTCAGCTTCAGCACCAGCTTGGATGGAGGAGATGTGGAGACAGTTGGGTATTAGCTAGAGGAGCGCTAGAATGCTGCCCAAAAAAAATGAACCGAAACCCAGTGCGTGAACGATGGACACTGCATGATGCTGATGTGGGAAAAGGCCCATCAGAATGCCAACACTGTCTGGTAAATAATTGCTAGGCCAAGGCTAGCGAGTTCGGAGTCAGTTGGCTGGGGTATTATTGCTATTGTATACATGCACAACTTGGCGGTGATATGATTGGCCAAGACTAAAAATCATGGTGGTACCAGATATGGGCAGAGTAGCCATAAAAATTACTTAAATAAAAGTATTGTTACCTCAGCAAAATATTACTCAAGTAAAAGTGAAAAGTAGTCATCCAAATAGTTACTCAAGTAAAAGTAAAAAAGTGCTCCACAAAAAAGTTACTTAAGTAGTGAAAGTACTGAATAACTTTCAGTAAAAAAATGAAATAAATTAGGACAAATTCTCTTTTCAAAATGTAATTGAATGCCCCAAATGTCATGGGCCGCTCGTCCACGGGCGGCACCCAGGCGCCAGGTTCGGCCGTGGACCGCACGAGCTCGGCTCCGGAGCGGCTCCATGATTGGCTGCTCTCCCCTTCTTAAAGGGGCTTCGGACGCTGGTCCGACGCAGCGTCCACGTTCTTCCTCGGTCAGTACTAAGGGAGACAAGTTTATGTTTTGTATAGCTAGATCGCTACACTCCCTGAGCTCTCAGTGTAGCTTATTGTTAGCCACTTAGCCTGTTAGCCATCGAGGTAACCAGAGGCTACTCTCCTGCTACAGGAACCACCTACATCTCCACCTCTGGATCCGGCTCATCGGTCTCGGACCAAACCCCGGAGATGAGTACTCCTTCTGAGACTTTGTAGTTTATTACGAACATTTATTTCGTCGTGTTCAGAGACTCTCATTGCCTGTACACTGTTGCTTTTGTTTACCTTTGCACACTGTGTGCTACAAGTGTTTTGTGTTTGGTTCCTGTGTTGCTGAAACAAACGGATGACGGCAAGGGTTGCCATTCAGTCATCCAAACCTTTATTGCATTCTTGACTGAGTCCATAATTCTTTATTCTCGCTGTACGAATCATAACAGAATCTACGCATTTCACGCTTACCCCGTCAGCGCTATGGTGACAGGCATCTGGGTGGGCATTTCTGAGAGAAGTCTATCCCATGTCAGTGTCATGGTAAATGACAAAGATGCTAAGATGGCTTCATAACATTCACTGCTCCGAGCACACCGCCCTGGAGCGCATTTATGGGAATACCCTGCCCATGTCACAAAAGATCACCAAAACGAGGCGGACATTGCCATTGGGCTACCGAGGAAATACAGCCTTTATTGGGAATGGAAAGAGAGGACCAAGGTTGAATGAGAAGTGTGGAGGTGTGTTGTCGAGTGAAAGAAAGAAAGTAGACCAATGCTTTCCCCTAAACTAAATTAATACTGCATAGACATTGAATAATACACTGCATAGACAATACTG
>OMKY01169506.1:6411-19553 GCA_900302395.1 Bregmaceros cantori
AAGCCAAGCAACTTCTGCCTTCCCTGGTGATTTCACGATAACAAACGGCCCAGCTTTATTTAAAACACTCCGGCCGAACATCATTCTTGTCCTCCCAGAAGACGCGAGCTAATGTTCTCAACGCGACGCCCACTACTCATTACTACAGTCTTGACTGCCTGGTCAGACTGGGGCGTAACTACTAGTCATGGACAATTCCCATGTATTCCCAACATATGTGCCAACAGTTCCCAACAGTGTCGCTAAAGGCCAAGTTCATGTAACGAGTAGCAAATTGCTGACATCTCAGTAAATAGTATTTTTTCACCTCAAATTTACTTGAGTAAAAGTAGAAAGTAACATGTGAAAAATGTCCTCCAAAAGTAAAAAAGTACACAAAAAAATTAAATGAATTAAAAAAAAATGTGTTACTGCCCATCTCTGCATTTAATATATTTAATTAATTATCATATTTCTTTATATCTGCTTGTATCAGAATGTGCACCAAAATGGGTCAGCATCCTCCCAAGGCCGATCCAGGGTTGTTCTGTTTATGTTTGGTAAGTCAGGTCCTGACCATTCGTTGATGTCACACCATCGTTTTGGTTGTCTGTCTCCACTTATTTGACATTCCACTAAGCTCTCAAGACAGCATTTTGCTAGGCTGATTTGGGAGCACTTTATATTTATGAATGTGCCTTTGATAATTGCCATTATTGGTTTGATAATTGCCAGTTCTTTTGTTTCTTTGTGGTCTCTGTGATTTGTCATTTATTGCATGATGTGGTTTTGTAATGTTTCTTTTTTTTGACTTGGTTTTGTTGTCCAAGCCATACATTCAGGGTTATGAAAGACTACTGGAAGAAGGACTGTGAAAACAATGTATTTGAAATCAAAATCATCATACAATTGTATTTTAAAATATTAAAATTGTCTAATCGGATTTTAATGTTGGGATAATAGTACTATACTAATAATAGCACGGATTTGCTATGTCAAGATGATGAGTCTCTGTGGTTTTGCTGGTTGTCTTGTTGGTGTGTTGTAGAGTTTGGCCTTGATCTGAATTGGAATTTGCGTAAGAAATGTAATTAGGCTTAGCATTAAACAAATCCCTTGTAGGGAGATGCGGGCCATTGACTGGGGCTGCAATTTATCTTCTTAGCAATGAGCCATGTGCTGATTGAATCAGAGGTGTGACGTGTCTGTGCTGTCTGCACTGTCCGACGGGATGAAGGATAGCATGGTGGGTAAAAGTGAGAAGATGTAATTCATGTTACTTGCATGTGTGCGGTTGGGCATGTGCTCAACTGTTGGTGACACTAATGTCTAAACGTTGGTGGTCCGACCTCCCACCATGTCGACCTTTGCTGGCATCTTGGCGGAAAAGAGAACATGCTAGAACCTCTTTCTTTTTGCAGTCAAAGTTTAATGCATCATCTTTAATTTGATATGTAGCAAATGACCAAGGAAAATATATTCTGCCATTCCCTCAATGATAGCTTTGACTATCAAAATCTTTTTGAAGTTCCTCCGAATATTTCTAAAGGTCATATCATATCGAATGATCAGAGATGGCAAATCCAGTTCTACAAGGTACAAGTCCTGTGATATTTTGGTCCTAGCCGTGCACAGCAAACAGACACAATACCAGCTGCTCTAGCAGCTCTTCAATTAAGTTGATCTGCCAATCAATCAGTGACAACACCTGTTTCCAGGGCGCAGGTAGAGCCAGAACGTGACAGAACTTTGTGGAACTAGATTTGCCATCTCTGCGAATGATCAATGAAGTTAGACTTCAACAAGATAAGGAAAGGGCATTTACCTTCTTTGTTACATTCTTCACTGGTACGCATTCCTGTTATGACTGCAATAGTGTTTAAATGTACCCAGCACAACACAACGGAGAAGCAACCCTTTTATTGAAATATATATATATAATTGTGAAGAGTAAATAAAGTTGTTCAGTGAACAGCTCAAAGGACGAGACAAAGAGCGTGTTCAATGAACACAGTGATATGTGGGATGTTGTCGGAGTCGGGAGAGCCCTATAGTGACGGGTGTGCGTGCAAATCGACCCCAGATCCGGCGTGCTACAGGCCATTCAGGACCAGTATGGCAGCAGGGAAGAGTCGGTCTCTTAGGGAGTCTCTGTAGACGCACGAGAGGAGTTGAGTCTCCTGTCGAGTAATTCATCACATATTTTTTAAAATGTAAATTAAACAAACTATATAAAAACTAACTTCCTCCCAAGCTGGCCTACCTAAGGAGGTTATTTGTCGTCACACTGGATGAATTAGAAATACAAAAATCAATGTATTGCTGTGTCTCTCCCAACGTATGTTGAAAATGTCATATAAATATAATATATGGAATTCTGAAATTAATTCCACTAATTTGATGACGACTGCATGCGTCGTTGAGGTTCAATCATCAAGCCTTGTTTGTTTGACTGTGACTAATTCTTTTAGTTCATTCAACACATGTCCAGGCACACCAGGTCACCGACAAGCCATGATGCAGGCAATGCAGGAGATAACATCATAAGTACGTACACGTATGTTGAGTCAATCGCATTGAACAGCAATCAGAGGTCATTAGTGAAATTGTGAGAGTGTCTTCAAAACCTTTTACTCATTCCTTGAAAACTAAGGAAATAATTCTCCTCATCCCCAATGTGTTATGTAATTTGGATTCAAATTAATGTCCTCTGGTGCAAATGATTTTATCTGCGCACGTTTCCTTTAAAGTTTGAAAGAACAAACATACAAAAACAAATATTACATACAAAAACAAACAGTCCATCACACATTAACTCACATAGATGCTAAGCCTCATAAACGTACGTCGAAACATGATTATCTGAGTTGCACACAGCCACACACATGTGCACACACACACACACAAACACACACACACACACACACACTTCTTTAGGCATAGCGGAAACATTGAGGTTGAATTCCGAACGGCAATTAAGCGTGATGTAGATCTTGGTCACCGTGTCCAAGCACTTCCACAACTGCCTAACACTCAGACAGGAATGTCTTAAACACACATCATTATTGATATCATTCAGTCAACACACTCAGACCTGATATAAAAGGAATGGAAATGACTACATTGCAAACAACATAAGTCATCTGCATTTAACCTGCATTTAACCCAAGTGAAACTTGTGATCTTGCGTTGTCAAATGAAGCTCCGTAATGTAACAGGATTTTTTTTCAAGAGAAATGATAATGACAGGAATAAATCAAAAACTGGGATGAAGAGTCGGGGGGAGACATTGCAGAGAATCCAGACAGGGGATTTGAACCTGCGGCACTGCTCGACCTATGGTCTGGGGGAAGCGCTCTCTACCCGCTTGGCCACCGCATGCCCCCCGGATTTTTATTGTCTGCAAAGTTTGTTAGATCATAGCTGGCGTCTAATTCTAATGCTCCCCTAATGTTTTTTAACAACTGGGTGTCGTTTCCCAGATGAACTACTGGTATTTACTCCCCTTGTGCAGCGCAGGGATTTGGAATCCATCCATTGATACTGATATTGGATATGTGCTCCCAAAGAGAGTTAATTTCAATCTATTTCAATCAGAATAACCTTGATGTCAAGTTCTAACACTCTGTAGGTGGACAGCCAGAGCCTATCCAACATGACTACTCCAAGGTGTGTATTCTATTCTATCTAGCTATCAAGAGATTGCAAATCCAGTTCCAGAAAATGAAAGTCCTGCCACGTCTTGGCTCTACCCCTGCCCAGCAAACAGGAGTTATCACTGATTAGCAAATCAATCTGACTGAAGAGCTGCACTAATTAGGAGAAGTAGAACCAAAACATGCAGGACTTTTATTTTTTGGATCTGGATTTGTCATTTTTGAGTGTGAGTGATCAGCTGAGCACAGGCACAATGCTTTCAGAGTCGCCAGTGTGGTACCCGAGCATGCTCAAAGAACGATAATTCATGAATTTCTTCATATCTTAGGTGAACATGAACGAGACGTTCGCTTATGCTTTCCGAGCAATAAAGCAAAAAACACATTCTGAACTGCACTGTTTCTATCCACCTCTCAGAATCTAACCCAGCCACTAATCTAACCCAACATTAAAACACTTAAATACTGTCTTTTGTTCGGCTTGTACACTGTCAATAGTAAACATTGTAGCTGACAGCAATGTACAAAAATAACTAAAATTAATTTCGGGCAACAACGTGTTCATAGTTCAAAAGGATGACCTATGAACTATGAATGAACAAATTAATTCTACGAGGACTGAACTAAAATGTGTTTGTTTTAGTTCAGTTGAAGTTGAAAGTGAACTTGCCCAACACTGACCGTCGCTGTCCACCCATACCTGAAAAGCCTCCATAATGGGTGCCAACTGAGCCATTTTTACCTATTTTCTAATGGGAACATTTGCTCCCATTCTAATTTTTAATTTGATTGCCAACATGGATGCACATGTCATGAACAAAGCTGATCAAAATTCACAGGGAAACCAACGCTGGACATAAATCGCAACCACCAGTGGAGCTGTGATATCAGGACTGAGAAACAGTAACACCCTGGTTGAACTCTAAACTTATCACCCCTGTGTGAAGCTGCAACCACAGTGGCACAGGCAATGTCACATTTATTGTGTATTGACAACGTATTGGTTGAACCACCGGTTCAACCACCACCCACTAAAACCACGCCTCACACCAACGATGCAACAAACTTGGGTTGGGCGAAGTGGGAAAGCATTGCATAATGTGCATTTGATAAAACACCTCACGTTTCAGAATGATTCCAATGTTCTCCAGAGACCTGCCTGCTGTGATTGAATTATGTTTGTGAATTTCCAATAGCACTTTGTGGAAAGGCAGAGTTCAGTTGGTTAGGCAGAACACTGGAAAGTGTGCATATGCCTTAATGGCGCGGTGAGTCGGTGGTTCGAATCTTGCCACCAACATATTTCCCGCATGTCTGCCCCCCATCTTCACCTGTTTCCGCTAACCCTAATAAATAAAACCCTAATAAATAAAAAAGAATGCATGTCTGCCTCAGCACACATTTGGTCTGCATCATGTTTACATTCCACCAAAGGCTGGTTTCCCACAGACTAATCAGCAGGCCAGAATCTTTGAAAGTTGTTTTTTTAAAATACAAATGTGGGATAATATAAACCCAGTCATTGACGAATAGTGTTCTCTAACAAGTGGGTGTAATTTCCCGGATGGACTGGTGATATTTACTCCCTGTGTGCAATGGGAAGCCATTTGGAGTCTATCCAATGACATTGGAAACAGAAATATGTTCCCAATGACAATGCGCCTCGGACTTTCTTTAACTAATGGAGACTTTTCTGACTCCGATGCGGTGATTTATTTGTGTGGACACAACTAAAAACAGGGATCAATCCTTGAACACGTGTGTTTGTCGAGTTCAAATATATTTGCATCTGAGCTGTAAACATTTAAATTAATACGGGAAATCTAATGGGGTTGCGCGAAAAAGGGGGTCCGATGCTTTAATCTATTGGCAAGTTGGGTGGATACAATATACCAGAAATGCGCGCCTGTTCTATTTAGCAGGAGCGTTTATAATAAAAGCCGCATGGAACCAGCTCAACGGTCTTTGGCAGTATACAGAATGCACCTTCACGGGGAACGAATCAGACAGCCACAGTGACTGAATCTCCTGTTGTATTTGTTGAAACACTGGTTCAACCATCAGTTGTTCTTAGGGCATGTCTTAACACAGAGGGAAAAACACCAGACCAACAACGTACCATACCAACCTGGGTTGGGCAAAGTTGGAAGCCCTTACGTAATGTGCATGTTATCTTGTCTCAAGAAAAGAAAGAACACCTTACGTCACATGTCGTGATTCCGTGGCTCCTTAGAGGCATGTCAGGCCAAATCTCTTGTGCAAGAGTAAAAAAGAGATTTGGCCTGGTGCTGAGCTGTGTGCGCTTTTGTTCTTATTCCATCCATAAAAGATAAGTTAGGTGTCACTTACTTAGGGTTCACGAAGTACATTTGAGAGCGTTGGGTTGGCATGTATCTGTCGACACACTTCACCTATTCAATTTCCCCGAAACACTTTGTGGAATGCCAAAATGGATATCATGGTAAGAATTGCCAATGTGGTCCAGACTGCCTCAGCACACATTTGGTCCACATTATGTTTGTATTACTGATTAACAGAATTCCAAAGCTTGGTTTCCCACAGTTTTATCAGCAGACCGTAATCATTGAAACTTGAACGTGCAATAATACAAACTCTGTCATTGATTTGAAGTAATGTCAAACAATTGGAGACATTTCTGGGATGCACTAGTGGCATTTGCTCACCCTGTGCAGTTTGGTGCCATTTGGAGTCTATTCAATGATATTCGAATTAGGGGTGTTCGTTCTTGGAAAAAAAGTAGATCATGATCGTTGGAGTGCATATCACGATATCACGATCTTGGAATTTCTTTTAACACACAAACAATTGTAATGCTGTTATATTACAAACACACTGTCTTATCATACACTTAAGATAGGCCGTATATCCCCCCCCCCCCCTTTGTGTGATGGTGAAATGGTTTGGCCCAAAGTGGGCGTGTGCTCCGTGCAATGTGTTGTGCACGTCCCATAGTGCTAGCATTAGCAGCAGTGTACAATGCGCATGGTGATTGTCCCTCCTTGTGTATTTTCTGAAATGTATTTTGTTGGCGCCTAGCGGATTGGTAGCGTCTGTTGGATGTCTGTTCGCGGAGCGGGCCCTCTCCGGCTGTGGGGTTGTCCGCAGCGTGTAGTGTCTGTTTTCGCCCGGAATGGAATGAGTCTTCATCGGCTGCAGCCACAGCGTGCTGTGTCAGTGTTATTCCCAACACAGAATGAAACTTGTTGTACTATGCGCGTTGTGGAGAATATTATTTTGTACGAAGCGTGTTGTGGATACGACAGCAGGTTCTCACGGCGCTGCCGTGGGTATGTAGTAAAAAAATAATCTCCACAACATGCTTCGTACAACATGTTTCGTTATGTGTCAGTGTTAGCACGGACTCACAGCATGCTGTGTCTTCAGCGGAGGAGGATTTGTTCCGTATCGAGCCAACACATACACAAACGTCCCCGGGAAGGACTCGTTCCGTGTCCCAGCGCGCTGCGGGGACGTGGCAGGTACCCGCTCCGTGTCCGAGCGAACAGTCGAACACACAGACACTCAACGCGCTGCAGCATCTTACAGACGAGCAGTACTCGTTCCGTTCGGGGCGAACATATAATGAATGTGGAGGTTCCCCTCCGCCATGACAAACGCTGCATGTGTTGTTGTTTTGGCCGTGCGGATGAAGAAGCGCGACGTGTCATGAGTGGGCGCGGTATTGAGGCATATACATACATCAGATAGACAAACTTTTAATGTGTATTGCGATACTGCCGATCTAGTAGAAATAACAGATTGTGACTGCTTAGAATCGTGGGACGGTTCAAGATCGTCAGATCGAACACCCCTAATTCGAATTTCCATTCGAATTGGCATAAATGTACCAATTACCATGCAATGTCCAGCAGGTTGCAGCATAACATCTCAGGTTTTTAATATTTAAGTATAATATGTTTTCCATTTCAAGGCATTGATTCATACACTGTTCTAGTTTGAGACTTTGACTCATTTTCAACTAACTACACTTCTACAAAATATGTATTTTTGAGTAACAACACTGTAGTCCACTAGATGACGGTTGACTTTCTCGGCTCCACCATCTCGAGGAGCATGAAGCAGTCACCACACACAGACTCTGTACGGCAGAAGGCGCAGAAGACACTGTACTTCTTGCGGCAACTCAGCCGCAGGGGGCTCCTGATAACCTTCTTCCGTCATTTTCAGACATTTGACAGACAGGTACGATTACAGAGGATTGTTAGGATGGCAGTGAAAATCATTGGTAGACATCTACCCTCCATTCAGGACCTTTTCTAGGACAGGGTGAGGAACCGGGCCAGAAATATTGTATCAGACCCCTCCCACCCTGCTCCCCCGGTAGCCCAGCTTGATATGTTGACATATGCTTATATTTGTTACATATGGTGATTCTATGCCAATGCCACTTTGTAACTTATGTGCTGTTTTCCTTTTTTTTTGATTGACTGAAGGCTAAAATGACGTTTAAGTGGTCACAGGTTTCTGAAAATAAAACATTATTTATATAAAACATAACATACATAAAACTCAGAGAGCACAACATCCACTTCCCACCTATTTTGACCACTGCTTTTCCACTAACAACAAAGCTTTCAACCAGGATCCAATTAAATGTTTGAACTTTGTGGAGGGGCACAAATAGAGTAGAAATAAACAACAATACGCACATTTTGGTGGCGTATTCAAGGTTAATCTCACCCTCACATCAGGAAATCCAAAGGTGTAATTTAGACGTTTAAGTGTGCTCATAAAAATGCGAGGGCCGGGGTTAGCTCCGGCAACCGTGGCCACCGGCCAGGCACTCGGCGCCCCCTGCTGCTGACTTTAACAAGAACTGTCCAATCACAGCCAGGTGTGCTGCTCTAGCTTTGACCTTGGGGCCACGCGGTGGAGGATCAGTGGCTGTGACTTCTGCTAATTAAAGATATACTATGTAGAACTCCAGCGGGCAGGTGAAGTTAATATACACATAATTCCAAGAACACAACGGGAGTTATGGCTGGTTGGAAGTGATTCACCGGGAACTGTGATTGTTTGGCCCTGGAAGTTGTCACCATGTTCTACTTCATTGTTATTTTGTCTTATTTTTATGTTTTAAACTGATTTCAACATTTCTTCAAGGTAAGATATCTGAAGCTATCCTTTGAGTGAAATGATACAGAAGATGCATACTACATTGTACACACGGCAAAGTTGCATTTTTCCATCAACAAATTGTCACAAATAGCTTCCATGCCTGCATCCACTCATATGCACTGTACCCATCTGATCTGTCAATGAGATAGTGTGTTCTAGAAAAAAAAAATCTGTATGTAGAATTGACACTGAGAGCATGGAGAGCAAAGATATTAATTGATGAAAATAAAATGAAACCTATAATTCTACTTATAAATACAAATATTTAATTATAGTTCCACTAACAGAGTGTAATGCTAGACGCATTACAATAGTTTGCTTTTACCATAGATTCACTGACATTCATTAGTTTAGGAAGGGGCCAGAGCCAGTGGAGCCAGAGCCAGTGTCCCACATTAGGCAATGGGTTTGTGATGTGTTGTGGTGTTTATCCGTGCTGCTGGGGCCCCCCTCCGACACTTTTGACTGCTGATTCAGACAGTCGCTGGCCCCGTGCATTAACCCTGGGGTGTCAACAGCCGTGGCAGACGCAGAGGTTGAGAGCCAGGGCCTTTACATCGGTGGGGACTTTGTTTCTTGATCTCTCTCTGGCTTTGGTCGCGAAGCTTGTCGCTTTTGCAGGATGCCCCAGGGCATCCAGCAAAACAAACAGTAGATGAACTGAATATCAGTGTGACTACTGGCATTGACATTGTGACCAATATTTTTCTGCTCCTTGTTTTTTTTTTTTCGTTGACGTTGTACCATCTTTTAGACATACTCTATGAAGCAAGACATTTCCCTGTGGACACAGATAAATAATCTCCAATTAGTTGTTCCTAAAGACCCCTCCATAGTCAACATGCTGGTGGGATGCAAGGATCATTCGTCACATCTCATGTCCGGGGAGCAAGTAGAGACAGGTACACGCTGTACACCACGCGCATTATGCACCGCATTCCAAGGAAAACACGCACACACATACACACAGTAATACACACGCATACACACACACAGAATAATATACACACACAGTAATACACACACACACACAAACACACACAAACAGGAATACACGCACACATACACAGTCACAGCACACGTATACATGTGTTCTTTCAGTCACACAGGTGCGAGCATGCGTTGTGATAGTTGGGGACAAAACATGAGAAGCAATCATAGAGTTAATGTACATATTGCTGATATTGTCAGAGTAAAAGTAATAGATTATGTCTTTTCTTGTTAAATGTTAAAAATATAAATGGCACGTAATCAGATTACAGTACTTATTTACTTACTACGACTGATGTCTCTTACATATATGTAAGGGATATGTAATATGTAATGTAAAAGATAATAGAATAATCCCTTTATTTAAAAACAAATTAAATCACAGGGTTGACTGGAACTTGAAAGCACTGTTGCCACAGTTACTTCTAAAAAGTAGTCTGACTGATTACTCACTACCTCACTTAAAAGTAACAGTTAGATTACAGGCTAATTAAAGTAACTGAGTTAGATGACTTTTTGCCAATACTCACTTCACTGGATGCTGGTTTTGAACTTCACATAGATAATGTACTGAAATGTATAAAATATTGAGTGATTTATTGTTTTATTTTTAAGATTAAAGGCAGATTAGGGGTATTCTGGAAAGTTAAAGTAACTAAATAGTAGTGATTTTGGTAAGTAACTAATATGATTACTAGATTTGGAATTGAAGAAATTAAAAATCAGAAGATGTAGAGTATTTACGGGAATGTACCAGATGAAGCACAAACTCACTCACACACACACACACACACACACACACACACACACGGTGATAGCAGATATTCAGCAGCCAAACTGAAATATGCTTGAAGATAATGGGAGTAAGGGAGACATGAACAGCACTGGTTTGGTATTGACAGACACATATGCGCATGCACACAAGCATGCACAAACACACAAACAGACAAATATACACAGACAGACCACCATACATGCCCATGTACTAAAATACAGAAAAAAACATTCACATGCACATACACAAACATACAGTACATGCATTAACACATTTGATAAGTAACATTAATGGGATTACTGGATTTGAAGAAATTAAAAATAAGTGGAATTCTTAAAATTGTTTACCTGACTTGTACTAGCATTGTATTTAAGCTAATGGTAAGTAGCGGTGTAGTAACAGGTTTACTTGACTGATTACTGTTTTTAATGAGTGACTTGTAAACAAATATTTTAAAAAATTACATTTGCATGCATAAACATACAACAACATACATGTGCAGTTAGAGGCACATTCAGAGACTCTGAAAGATAAGAGTTATGAAATGAAGAAACCCAAACACAGACAAACAGTAGATGAACTGGATATGAGGCTCAAAGCGTGACACATTGTTGCATGACTGTTTTCCATCATGCACTTAAACCATAGTCTATAAAAATATACAGTTTGAGTCATATGATGGTAGGCTCTTTAAAGGGACCTCTCACATTTTTAAGAATAATAAATCAATGTTATCAAACAAGTAGACTAGTAAATAAGTTCTGAGTTTCCTGTGTGTGTGAATGCCCGTTGACCACTCTGGGAGGCACCCACCAAATTGGCGTTTCTACACTCCGATCATCTAACGCAATGAATCGGGGCATTCCGATATGGGTTATGGTTAGGGTTAGGAACGGCCTTTCCAGCATGCTGCAACCGCATGTCGGACCATGTCGGACCGGCAGACGCGTTTCTGTGCAGGTCAGCAAATTTACAATGTCGGAATGGCGGAACTTTCAAATAAAGCTGTCAGAGAAAAGAACGGAGGAATGTCGAAATGGAGGAGTGTAACTGATCACTCTATGGACAAATCTGTGGATTTAGTTATGGCAAATGAGATTAGCACTGCCTGTATTCGAATGGTATTAATTGTTTTCACTCAAATTTGCCAGCAGAAGAGGGGGAGTGCAATAGCAGAGTGGTTATGGACCGCGCCCCCAAACCATAGGTGTAGCAGCACTGCGGGTTCTAATCCCCTCTCCTATCTCTCAATAAAAAAATGTTTTAGAAGAATGAAAAACGGCGCTTGCAGCCAAAAAATAGCTTTAAAAAAAGAAAAGAATTTGCCAGGCAGAAAAAAACTGCCCAATAGAAAAGAACAATCTTGATGGGCAAACCGTGACCTTTTTTTGGCCTACGCTGTATGTGATGCATGCAGTCACTGTTGCAATACTGTGTGAGGACTTTGTTGAGTCTCATGGCTACCGCATGGTTGTGTGACATGGAAGGCTGGTGATGTCACAGTGTTTGCTAAAAAAAATAAAAGAAACACGAAACAGAAAGAAACTACGTTTCCCCACATGAGAAAGTGCATGCTTGATCTCGAAAGTGAATCTAGTTTTTATTCTGTAAACCAGTGGGCGAAATCACAAGACGCAAGACGTATTTACGGGAATGTACCAGATGAACACACACACACACACACACACACACACACAGTGATAGCAGACATTCATCAGACAAACTGAAACGTGCTTGGAGATAATGGGAGTAAGGGAGACATGAACACACACACACAAAGACATACATGCACAAACGCACAAACATACACAGGCAAATAACCGTGCATACATGTACTAAAAATACAGAAAAAAAAACATTCACATGCACATACACAAACATACAGTACATGCATTAATACATACATGCAAACTTGCACACACACACACACACTCATGCACATCACAGAGCCCCTATTGAAGCTGCTCAGAGGAACACTTGTTGCATCACACAGGAAATGACCTCAGATCATTGTGTGTGTCTGCGTGTGTGTGCGGACGTGCGTGTGTCTGTGTGTGCCTGTGGTTACTCCACAAAACCATGCAAGTTCCATATTCTAGACTGGGCGAAATATCTGGAGGGGGTTCTCAGGCTAACAACAGCCCCCAAATCACTAACAATTCTTTGTATCAATTTGTTTAACAAACAAATAAGTAATAAAAACGAATCTTTGCAGGGTTATCCGCATATATATATATATATATATATATATATATATATATATATATATATATATATATATATTGTTACGTCCCCCATCCTGCCTGCTAACAGCTGGCAGAGCAGGGTGGGGGAGGTGATTGCAGAGTGGCTCTGCCCACCTGCAGTGGAGCCTACTTAAGAGCAGGTGTGCTCCCTCTACTCCCAGACCTGGCTGCTGGGGCAGCAGTAGCAACCCTTTGTTTGCACGTCATATATACACACACACACACACACACACACACACCCCAACCACAGGATTCTTCCACTGCACTCAACATCTCACACACCACAGATTACTGACTTTCACACCGTATATATTTAATTAGTTATTTTCCTTTGAC
>OMKY01169545.1:0-12984 GCA_900302395.1 Bregmaceros cantori
ATATACTATATATATATATATATACTATATATATATATATATACTATATATATATTCTATATATATTATATATATACTATATATATATATATATATATATATATATATACTCTATATATATATATATATATATATATATATATATATATAATTATATTTATATATATTCACCATCGTGTTTGGGGGTTTCCGTCGATGTTGACGGTTCAGCTTCAGGTGGTGGTGTTAGAGTGTCGATGGCCAGGACCAGTGGTTCTGGAGGGAACAAGCATTCTGGGACCGGTTCTAGTTCTGAACAGGACTCCTCGGGTAGAACTCTTTCCGGTGGTGGAGTCACTATTTCTGGCAGCGAGTTCTGAGGTGTGCCGACATTATTGTCCTCAGCCAGCGGTGGCTGAGACTGGCTCGTAATCTCCTGCGGACTCTGCAGTCAAGAATTAGGAGATAGAAATACCTTGATAAAGAAGTCCCTGCAAACAATGTATTTTCATAAACAACTTCAAATTTGGTGAATCTTTGAAAATAGTGCTCATTTACACAACAAGCTTGTAATAATTTAATACATTATATAAGAATGAATGTGCCATGATTTTTACAAAATTGACACGTTCATTAACAATCCTATCCTACCTTTAAACAATAACCAAATCCTCAGTGGTGGCCGCTAGGAATTATTCTCATTCCAAGTGTTATTCCAGGCAAAAGTAACTATGTTCAAGAAAACATATCTATATATATTATTTACATTTTAAGGGATTGTAATCCGATCACAGTGATTTTAATCATTTTAATTTGACATCATAACAATGGATTTTAGTTTGCAATGCATCCAAGAGTCAGAGACCAAACGAGCCGTGGAAGAGAAAACAAGCTTAAGAACATCACCTCTCCTGGAGAGCAGTCAGTCTTCTTGTTCTTCTTTTTCGAAGAGCTATGATCGTAGTCCTCGTTGCACTCAATGAATCTTTTGATTGGTTTTCTGATTCTTTTTGGAACTGTGGAAGGAAATGTGAGTATGAGCAAACAAGTATATATGATATAGGCATCTATCTGTCTTTAGCAGACAAAGACATTTACGATTACAAAAAACAGAACAGTATAAACAATATTTAAATTACATTTAATGATGCTGTCAACTTGTAAGTGAAGAGCAGGTTCAAAAGTCAATTTTCACACCTTACCTGGCAAGGATTGATGACCTTCAGTCGTATCCACTGATGCAGCAGCATTTTCATTCTGAACAGAAGACTTGACTTGAGACGACAACATTCCTTCCTCTAGAGGCGCCGCAGTCTCTTTGGTGGATCTACATCCCTCTGACAAATCCTGATAAATGTCTCCACCCTCAAACTGGATGTGGTCATCCCCGATTGACAAGCATGGCAGCCCAGGGACCCCTGGGCCTGAATGGGCCGGACTACGAGATTTCCGTCTCTTTAAATGGTTGTTGCTGCTTCTTATCGGACTCCTGACGTGGCTTTGTTTTGGCACTCTCGGAAGGTTGTGTTTTTCGAAGACTACATTACATTTGTCTATAGTGCCTTCCTCTTCAATGGGTTTAGCTGGTCGCACCTCTTTGGAATGCACGTCACCTGCTTCAATGATAGGCATCATGGATGGTTCCTCTTTGATGTGGGAGCTCGGAGGTCCAATGTTTAGCTCCAAAGGGGTCCCATCACGGTCTCGTGTATCGTGTAAGTCTTTGAGAAGAATGAGAAAAGTGCTGAATTTGTAGTTCGAATCAGTTTTGAAAGATATTGGTGCCCCATCGTTGTTGCTGGTAACAGACTGTAGTGGTACCTCCTCCTTGACATTTTTCAACTGATGTAGAAAGGAAAAGGCACTGGTTGGAGAGGAGGATTGTGAGATTGTCTCAGGTAATACATTCTCCTCTTTAGCTTTGATCCTGGAAGTGAGTGGTATGAAGTCCACAGGCGGGGTTGAAGATATGGGAACATCATCAGCTTCTACTTTAATCTCTGTTTGTATTGTATCCGAATTTTCACATGGCAATGTCCTGGGAGGCTGGTCCCTGGCACAATCAGAGGGTCTTGTCTCTGTGTTATCACTCTTCCCAACGAATCCCATCCGTTTTACGCAACTGATGGGGAATGCCTCCACTGTGGAAGAGGACGTTTTTGCACAATCCCCCTGATCTTGAATGTCATCAGGTTTTACCAAGAGAACAGTACTTTTCTGAAGTCCTTTGGGATCTTTATCATATTCAGTTTGTTCAATTCCCTCAAGCGACTTTAGAGCTCTTGTTATAAGCCCGTTGCTGGCCGGCAGATGGGGAGGTTGTTCAACGTCCTTTCTCTGGGTTTCAACGTCTTTCTTCAACAATCCATCTTTCTGTTGAGCAGAATGTGATGTACTATCATTGCTGGCAATGATCTGAGAGATTGTAGAATCTCTGGTTTCGGTTTCAACAGAAGGTTTCCTTAAAGATTTGTTTACATCCTCAGTGCAGAGGTCAGATTTCTGCACAAGCTGGTAAGAACATTCCACTTTTTGTTGGGTAGAATGTGATGTACCATCCTTGCTGGCAATGATCTGAGGTGTTGTAGAGTCTCTAGTTTCGGTTTCAACAGAAGGCTTCCTTAGAGATCTGTTGACATCCTCAGTGAGCAGATCATCATTTTGCACAGGTTGGGAACAACAATCCACTTTTTGTTGAGTAGAATGTGATGTAGTATCCTCACTGGCAGTGTTCTGAAAGTGAGTAGAATCTCTGGTTTTGGTTTCAACAGAAGGCTTTCTTCGAGATTTGTTTTCTTCCTCAGTGCACAGATCAGATTTTTCCTCAAGTTGGGTAGAACGTTTTACTTTTTGTTTAGTAGAATGTGATGTAGTATCCTCGCTGGCAATGAACTGAGGGTTTGTACAGTCTCTGGTTTCAGTTTCAACAGAAGGCTTTCTTCGAGATTTGTTTTCTTCCTCAGTGCACAGATCAGATTTTTGCTGGACTTGGGAAGAACGTTTTACTTTTTGTTTAGTAGAATCTAATGTAGTACCCTCACTGACAATGATCTGAGGGTTTGTAGAATCTCTGGTTTCAGTTTCAACAGAAGGCATCCTTAGAGAGATTGGTTCTAATGGTTTGCTCAAGAGAGTCTCAGGATCTGTTGTCTGACATCTCAATGCATCCAAATCTGAAGGAGAAGGTTGCTGTACTGGGATCGTGTCAGGTGTAGAATTCAGCTGTGTATGCATTTTCTCGCTGATACTGATCTGTGACTTGTTGATGCTCTTGGAATCATCTTGGTCATCCTTTCCAGGTGATTCTTTTTTGCTTATACTCCTGGCCTGCTTGGCACTCCATTTCCTAAATTCACCCATACTCAGCTGGACAGTTGGATTATTTTTGGAATTGATCATAGACAGCCATTTTAGGTCACTTTTCAATTCATTTGGCTTGCTGCTCCCCTGAGATTCTTGTGTTTTGTGGAAAGCCATGATTGAAACATCTATGCCAGAAACATTTACAACCAATTTACGCATGCGTTCAAGGCTCGCAAGATCCTTGGGTGCATTGTTTCTCACAGTTTCAACTTTCACATTTTCTACTTGCTGCTCGACATGCCTTTCTTGTGTACTTGAATTTAAAGTTCCAGCCCCCTTATCATCTAAATGCTCCACAGAACCCTTTGGCGGATCCATAAGCTTGGCCTTGTCCTTTTTAGAACGCAACTCATTTGAGAGTTCATCGCCTGAACACTGAGATGGTTCACAAAGACCATCCTTCTGGTTGGGGACTTTGATTGTGTTTTCAGAATCAAAATGCTCTGATGGTTTTGCAGACTTGTTCCTCTTCCTTCGTGAGGCAGTTTTTTTGTTTTTCCGTCGCTGTGCATGCTGTTTCACCACAGACACACGAAGTAAAATCTTCGGACAGACTGGATCTACAGGCTGAGATGAACACTTTGCCTGGTCATTTTGTGTTTCACATTCTGTAGAAGAGTGTGTTTGGCCAGTGTTTTCAGCTGTTTTACTCACACTACCTTCACCTTCTGAACAATGAGATTGTACCCAACAATGCTCTACTGCCAAATTGTCAAAAAGTGTAGCTGATGTTTGTCCAACAACGTGCTTGTCCCTTTTCCGCCTGCCAGATATTTTTTTCTTTATTGTCTGACACAAGTTTTCTTGTGTGAGCTGTTCCATTGTTGAGACATATACAGGCTTGGACAATTCACTTGTAGTACCCATTTCACCTTTTTCACTCTTTGCAAGTTCAGTATTGTCAAGACTTTGACCATTGCTCAAATTGGGGACCGTGAGTACCTTTGCAGGATTCCGTTTTTCAATGCAATCCATGGTCTTTGGTCTCCTGCTGAGAGTTTTGTTCTGTTTGGAGATTGACTCCTTCGATGAATGCCCTCCTTCATCCGCCTTTTGACACTCGCTATGTCGATCAACTGAGCAATCAGGTACTTTACTATCCTTCATGATAGGGGCAGAATACCTGCTGTCAAGATCCAAATTATCTGACAGTTTAGCTGTAGCCCTTTCAGTGAAATGCTTGGTAATTTGGAATCTGCTGGATGTTTTCTTGTTTCTTGATGCTCGTGAATTTACGTGTGTGAACTGTTCTTCTGTCGGCACAGAATATGACTGTTCTACATTTTGGGGCGACTCCCTTTTAATATCGAGAAGCGTATCTTCTTCACACGTACTAACTTTCTTCAAGTCTGGTAATGAATGTGAAACCTTGCTACTGATGACTTGGTCTGTCTTTTCATATTCACCAGCCGAACAATGTGATTGTTCACGAATGTTGTTCAAGTTTGGGACTGCTATTATTTTTTCAAGATCCAGTTGGTCACCAACATTGTTGGATCTTGGTTCAACAATCTCTTTCGTCCTTTTACGCCTGCTTGATGTTTCCCTTCTTTTTGTTGGGACGTTTTGCTCTATAGGCTGTTCTACCGTTGACACACAGGTCAAACCTTTGGGAGAAATTGATTCTACAAGCTGCTGTGAAACCTTCCCATGACCCAGAGGCACATCGTCTTTGTCACACAAAACTGTCTGGTTGTCTGGTAATGAATCTAACGATTTGCAACTGTTTGCATGATCAGGGATTTCAAGAGTTTTGCTACAGCCAGGTTTAAATGAACACTGAGGTTGGCCTTGAGTATTGATCAAGTTGGGGGCCGTGATCATTTTTTCAGAGACCAATTCATCAGACTCTTTGGTAGAAGTTAATCCTACAACTTGCTTGGTCCCTTCATGTTGCCTCAATGTTCTTGTCTTTTCTGTTGACTTGGGCTTTTGCTTGGTGTGCTCTTGCACCGTAGGCACATAACTTGGATTTTCAGGGCCACTTGTGTTCAAGTTACCTCTCTTATGTCTTATGTTAGCTTTACAGTTTTCACCTATTCGACTACAAGTATTTTCACCAGCTGAACAATGAGGCTGGTCTTGATTGTCTTTCAAGTCAGTGAAAGGGATTGCATGTTCAAGTTCCAAATCCTTGGATGGACTATCAGATATTGGTTCAATAATCCTTTTCTGTCGACTGGACATTTTATTGTTTCTTTTTGGGAGCTTTTGTTGTGTGAAGTGTTCCACAGCAATCAAACTTTTGGGAGGGTTTGCTTCTACAAGCTTCTGTGAATCCTTCCTATCGACCAAAGGCATCCCTCCTTCTTCAGGCAAACTTGCCTTCTTGTCTGATAAAGACCGCAAAGATTTCTCAATGCTTGTGTGATCAGTGATTTCAAGGGTTTGACTCCTTGACTCATGATCACCAGATGAACACTGAGATTGGTCTTGACCTTCATTCAAGAACGGAACAGTGATTTTGCTTCCTGAGTCCAAATCATTAGATAGTTTAACAGGCATTGCTTCAACAACTTGCTTGGTCCTATGGCGTCGACTAGATGATCGTGTGCTTCCTATCAACTTGGGGTGCTCTGCATGCAAGCGTGTCTTGAAGTTGTCTAATACAAGAGGCAACGTGTCTTCGCTCATCTGTTTAGTGCTTTCACTAGTTTTACTACAATGATCTTCATAATCTGAAAAATAAGACTTATTTTGATCATTCAAGTTTTGTTGTACGAGTTGTTCTACCGTTGACACGCAAGTCAGATCTTCAGGAGGGATGTCTTCAGCAAATGTCTGTGCATCTCCCTTATGATCCCCAGAAACTCCACTCGCTGCAGGCCAACATGTCTTGTTGTCTGGTAATGAATGGGTAGATTTGTCAATGCTTGCATGATCAGTGATTCCAAGTGTTTGACTCCGGCCATGCCCACCATATGAACACCGAGATTGGTCTTGATTATCATTCAAGTTCGGGACAGTGGTCATGTTTTCGGAGACCAGATCATCTGACAGTTGTGCAGATGTTCCACCTACAGAACTGAACATTTGATGTCGACTGGGTGTTTTTCTGCGTCCTGTCAACTTGGGGTTTTCTTCTGTGGGCCGTTCGATCATAGGCTGACATATTGGACTTTTCTGACTGCTCGGTTGTGCAGGCTGCCTGATAGGAACCACTGACATGTAATGTTCTGCATGCAAGCGTGTCTTGATGTTTTCTATTGCAATTGACAATCTCTTTCTGCTCACCTGTTTTGCGTATTCACTGGATTGATTAGAAGTATATTCCCCAGATGAACAAGATTGGCCTTTATTGTCATTCAATTTCATGAATGAGATTGTGTTTTCAGAATCCAAATCCTGAAATAGGTTATCGGAGGTTGGATCATCAATCTGCTTAGCCCTTTTCTGGCGACTTGGCTTCTTGTCTCTTGTCGGTAGGTTTTGAGGAATGAGCTGTGTCTCCTTTGAGATACATATACTTTTGGGGGGGATTGCTGTGACAAGCTGCTGTGTATCCTTATGATGCAGAGTCATTCCACCTTCTTCAGACAAACTAGTTTTGTAATCTGTTACTGGATGTGAAGATGTGTCAATGCTTGCATTATCATTGACTGGGCCACATTCATTAGATGAACATTGAGATGAATCTTGATTATCGTTAAAGTTGCGAACAGTGACCATGTTTAGCGAGTTCATATCATCAGACAGTTTAATAGATATTCCTTCTACAACATGTGCAGACCTTTGCAGTCGACTGGATGTTTTTGTGCTTCCAGTCAACTTGGGGTTTTCCTGTGAAGGTTGTTCCACCATAGGAGCATATTCTCTTCGGAGCCTCTTAGAATCCATTTGAAATCCTCGTTTTGCTTGCAAGCATGAGTTCTTGTTATCTGATGGAGGGGACAGCCTTTCCTTGCCGTTCTGTTCAATATTTTCACCCGTGTGACAACAACTATCAACACCTGCTGAATAATGATACTTTTCTTCAACATTCTTGATGGGGTAATGGATTGTATCAGATGTTGGTTCAACAATCTGCTGAGTCAGTTTCCGTCGGCTGGAAGTTTCCTTCTTTCTTGTCTGGATACTTTGTTGCGTGAGCTGTTCTGCCATTGATACAGAAATCAAACTTTTGGAAGGGATTGCTTCTACAGGCTCTTGTGAGAACTTCATTTGATCCAAAGGCATTTCACCTTCTTCACACAAATTCGTCTTCTTGTTTTGCAATGACTGCAATGATTTGTCAATGCTTGCGTGATCATCGCTTTCAAGAATTTGGCTCCCGCCATTGTCATGATTATCACGTATGTTGGAGAAAGTTATCATGTTTTCAGAGTTCAAATCATCACACAGTTTTACAGAAGGTCCTTCTACATCCTTGGGCCTTCTGCGTCGACTTGATGTTTTTGTACTTCCTGTCATTGTGGGCTTTTCTTGTCTGCGACGTTCCACCAATGGCTGACATGTTAGACTTTTCGGATTGGTTGGTTGTACTAGCTGGCTCATAGTGTTCACTGGCAACTCATGTTCTCTAACTAATTGCACCTTGATGCTGTCTAAAGCAAGCAAAAACTTGCCCCTGCTTATCTCTTCAGTGTTTTCACCAGTTTGACAACACTTTTGTTCACCAGTCAACGAATGAGATTGGTCTGGATTATCATTCAATTCGGGGACAGGGATCATGTTTTCTGAATCAAAATCTTGAAACAGTTTACTAGATGTTGGTTCGAAAATCTGCCTTGTCCTTTTCTGTCGGCTTGATATTTTCTTGGTTTTTGACGGAAGATTTTGTTGTTTCAGCTGTTCCACCTCTGATACAGTAATCAAACCTTTGGGAGGGATTGCTGTCACAAACTGCTCTGAATCCTTCCCATGATCCACAGGCATTCCAACTTCTTCACACACGTCCGAATGTGATTTGCCAAAAGTTTCATGTACAGTTGTTTCAAAAGGTTGCCTCGCACCCTGTTCACCAGATGAACACTGAGATTGGTCTTGATTAGCATTGCAGTTGGGGGCCATCATCATGATCTGAGAGTCCAAATTATCAGACAGTTTAACAGACATACTTTCTAGTACTTGTTTGGTCCGTTGGCCTCGATTAGATGTTTTTGTGCGTCCTGACGATTTGGAATCGGCTTGTTTGAGACGTTCCACCATAGGAACACATATTAGACTTTTTGCACAGCTTAGTTGAACAGAAGTACCATTTGACATCCCATGTTCTGCACGCAAGCTTGTCTTGTTGTCGTCTAATGCAACTGACAACGTATCCCTCCCCACTTGTTTAGTCGTTCCACCAATTACGCTACATGTATCTTCAATAGCTGAACACAGGGGTTGTTTCCCTTTAGGATCCAAATCAACTGACAGTTTAGCAGGTGTTCGCTCAACAACTTGGCGTCTGCTCCGTGTCTTGTTATTTCTTGACAGTTGTGAGTTTTCTTGTGTCAGTTGGTCGAACATTGACGCACATTTTTTTGGGGGTAAGATTGGTTCAGCGATTTCAGAAGAATGACTCATAGGATCCAAAGTCATTCCATTGCCTTTGCACACATTAATATTGTTTTTGCCTGGTAACGGAACGGAAATCTTGTTGTTGGAAAAATCTTCAGTCTTGTCAACAGTGTGGTTCCAGTCATCTTCAGCAACTGAACAATCAGAATCTTGTTCTTGATTCTCCACAAAGGGTACTGTTGTTGTGTTTTTGGAGCCCAAATCAGCAGGCAGTCTAGCTGACACTTGTTCAACAACTTGATTGGATATTTGCAGCCTGTTGGGCATTTTGTGTCTTGACCGTCGGGAGGTCCTTATTGTGGGCTGTTTGGCCTTCGACGCGCAAATGAGACTTTTATGAATGTCCGACTGTTGAAGCTTGGGTGAATCATCATCCTCTTCATGTATTCTTGTTTTGTTTTTGCCTGAAAACTTGCCACTGTTCACATGTTTAGTTTTTCCAAAAGGTTGACTTGACTTATATTTACCAGCTGAACACAGAGATTGTTCACAGAGATTGTTGTTCGAGTCAGAATCTGTAATGTCAAGATCCGAAATGTCAGACACTTCACTAAAGGTCTTGCCAATAACAGTCCCTTGTTGTTCACTGCGGCGAGATTGCCTTTTTCTTGCCATTCTGGATTTGTCCTGTGTGAGCTTCGCACTCAAACTATTTTTGCAGTGACCTGGTATTGAAAGCAAGGATGTGTCACTGTTTTCAATTTCCTCAACATTTTCACTAGATACTATTTCACCAAGTGAACATTTTCCTGGTTCACTGAGAGTACTGTCAAAGTTGGCAAGTATGTAGTCAATATTTAAATCATCATAAATCATTGTGTCTTGACTAAGTTGCTTGGTCATGTTCTTGCTGGGTCTTTTCTTGTTTCTTTGTTTCTCTTTTGGCAGTAATGTCAGGTGTTCCTCTGTAGACAAAGAAGTCACTCCTTTCGGGCTCATTCGTTCCAGAAGCCCTGTGCTATTGTCAGTTCCACCAATTTCATACATATTTGAACACTGTTTTTTTCTGGCAACACTGGTTTTGCTTGGTAACAAACTGTTCACATGTTGACTTTTTTCAATAGTTTGACTCAATTGACATTCACCAACTAAGGACTGAGATTGTTCACAGGCGCTATTATTTGAGTCAGAAAGCGTGACATTTGACTTATTCATAAAATCTGACGGTGTCACTAGAACTTGGTCAGTAACCTGCTTGTTCCTTAGACATTGGTTGAGAATTGTTTTGCTTTGTTTTTGATGCAACTGTGGCTGAAGTTCTTCCGTCTTGGTCATACTTTTACGACAGGTCGACTCTGACTTGTCCTTTTGGCCTTTCTCCAGTAACGAAAGTGAAACCTTGCCACTGTTCATGTGTTCTGCGTCCTCAGCTGTTTGAGTCGAGTCACACTCACCAGCTGAACATTGCACGTTTTCTGAAACTGCTTCAGACCGTTTCAGATTGGAGAGCGAGACCATGTTTTCAAACTCCAAGCGGTCAGACAGTCTTAAAGAAGTTCGTTCAGTGATACCATTGGTCCTTAGATTTTGTTGGTCTTTTGGCTGGTCTCTGTGCTTTTCAACCATTGACACACAGGAGAGTTCAACTGGCACACCCCGTTCAGAGCTGCAGCCGGTCTTGTTTTTGCATGGCGACAGCGGCAAAGATTCTGGTTCCGCTGTGGACGATGATGTATGAATGGCACCATTAAACAGCTGCTTTTTGCTGACTACCGAGGGTGGCTTCTTCTTACATGACAACTTGTTGAAGAGGTTACGGTCTGGCGCAGTCGTTTTTGGCCTTCTGTCTTTACCAGCTTTACTGAACCACAGACCTGCCTTCATCTCAGGCTGTTTGGTCGTATCCTTTATAGGCGAAGAAGCAGTGGCATTGACCGAAGGCACAGGTAATCTTGGTTTGGGGAGTTGGCGTTCAAGTGCTTTAGGGCATAAAATCTTGGGAACTGATTCAAGGTCAGAGTAAGGACATTCACTGGTCAACCGATGGGATTGTTCCGGGTCATGGTTGCTTTCTTTTCTGGCGGTCTTTGTGCTGGTGCAATTAGTAGGAATGTTGGTTTTGTCCTTAACAGCTTTTCTTGAAGCGCCAGGCATAAGTGTTTTGCATGACCGAGTTTCAAATTCTTTGGTCAAATTATGGTTTTCGCACGCTTCCGATTCATTAGGTGTTATTGGTTTTGCGGGGATCCTGCTCTCAAATTGAGTGGCATTGTGAAGGGTGTCCTCTTTTAGAGAGGATGCCATTCTAAATATTTCCTGGAAGCAAACCTCAGCTTCAGCAACACTCATTTTCCAAGCCTCTTGGAAACGTTTGGGAATCTGTAAGAACAAGGCATTTTTGTCAATTTCATCCTTTTTGTTCATTCCTGTCGCTGTGTAATATGTACTGGGCCCAAATCATATGTCTTCATTTTTCACATTATCCTTATATTTATGCTACTTTTATTTTCAAAGAGTTCATAGTAGTAGTATTTTGCTTTTGCTGTCTGTGTGACAGTCTGTCGCTAATTATTTATCTGTGATGGTTTCTTCATACATCTGTCTGCATATCAAGAATAACCCAAAGGCTACTAAACATATTTGGTGGAAATATGCAACATAGATCACTAAACGCACAACATAGCTAGATTATGGAGGTGACACAAGGTAAATACTTTGACCTAAGCAGAATTAATAAATGACAACTGAATAATTCTCCATGAAAGTTTCAAGATTAAAACATACCATAGCTATTTTGCAAGACATCCAATATATTGTGTTTACAATTGCTGCATGTCACCTGTTAATCAGAATGCATTGAGAGCAGAGCAAGTACATATTTCAGAATCAGCAGGGCATTGCCCTGGGTCTCAAGTCTCAACAATGCACAAAAGAATGACACTCCTATATGCCAAGATTTGTCACTAAGTTTGGTTTAAGCAAATGGATGCTATTGCTGTCTTTAAAATCTGAGCTGCAATTAGTACTGCTTTGACAATACACCACCTTCAATCTTTATTTTACCAATGGCATACGTGTACAAGATGGTTGATACAGGACATGAAATGGAAATAGCATAGAATGCATAAGGTGAAACAGCAAAGGAGGAAAAATATACTCACAACGTATTTGCAATTTTCCCTCTGTTTCCTCTTTCGCCGCATTTGGGGAAGCTGTTCAAATTCACACCCCCCGTTAAAGGTATGGGTGGACCTTCCCTCCACCCAGGCATGCTCAACCGGCTTGCCAAAAGTGCTAACGTGGTAAAGTCGACATGGGCGGTCGTTGAGATCTGGAATACAAATTAAGGCCAGCTTAGAAACTAAAACTGGTGCCAGTTTACATTTGATACACCACCAAGATATGAATTACTGGCTTTCTAAACAATACAACATTGATGTGACATACGAAGTGTCTGGACTTTGTTCTGACCTGTTATTCGGTGATACATCCCGAGCGTAGGGTCTAGAACCACTCGGCACGGCCACCATGGTCTTCTGTTGATCTTAGCCCAAACGACCTCACCCTCCAAGAACTTCAGAGGAGGAACCAACTTGTCGGGACTGCATGGCTGTGGAAGCGGATTTGTACAAATAGTGAGTGGGCACGGTTAGAAAGTAAGTAACCAAACCTAGTGACCACCCCCCCCCCAAGACAATATGTTAAAGAATTAACGAAAAGGTTATGGAAATCGACAGGTGTGTAGAAATTTCTAAAATAATAATAATAAAAAACAATAAAATATTAGTTGCGATCCACCGTCCACGGGCCGTGGGCCGTGCTGCGGGCCCTTAGAATCAGTACCACCTTTCCCCCCCTGGCGGCGCCCCTGGTAATGGCAGCTCAGATAAGGTGTCCACGTAGAGGAAATGACCAGTCTTGACACAGGAATATGTCTAGAGGGTTCATTTATTAAGCTATACTGGACATTAGCCGGGTATCGGCTAGCTAAGCTAAGCTATGAGCTAGGCAGGAAAACATGGCTGAACAACCCCATCAGGAAGTATCACTGATTTATAGCCGATGGGAGGGGACATCCGATGATGTCACACATTGTAGCCAATCAGGACAATGGAGACGTGACTCTACAAGTCACATTTCCATAACATGACCAACCCTGATTTGACACTTGTCCGAATGACTTGTGATGGCCGTTAT